>CM050862.1:23895102-24047602 GCA_027580175.1 Siniperca scherzeri | reverse complement strand
GAACACAAAAGTGCAAGGAACCTATTGTTTTTGTGGAGATGATGATGATGATGATGATTATCATTATCATTATTATTATTATTATTATTATTATTATGCCCCTTCAAATGCATTTCTGAGGGGCTTAGGATGCACAAAAACTCTTGAAATTGTTTCTGCAGTGATTGGTGTAGCCAGGGGTCTCTATAGCGCCCCAAACGCATGCCATGGTCGAGATAAAGTTGCTTTGATCTTCATGAGATTTTGGGGATCATTGTGGTGAAGTTTGGCGACTTTTAGCGGGTTTTAAAAAAACTATTTTAATTTTTTTTGTTTGTTTGTTTGATGATCTGAAACATTTAAGTGTGACAAACATGCAAAAAAAAAAAAGAAATCAGGAAGGGGGCAAACATTTGCCACTGTATATTAACCTTTACTGTCCTACCACCAGTGTTGACAGACAGCATGTAGCCTACATGATAATCATATATTTTTAGACCAGAAATACACACATTAGACAGTCCGTCTGTCATCACTGATGAACCTGGTTGTTATCTCTGATTGACAGTAGTTTTCCAACATTTTGTTTTCAAATTCCTTAAAATTGACCGTTTCAAAAATGCTTTACAAATGTTTTCTTTGAATCTGCGTGCTCCCATGAGGTATGTGAACGCTGCAGATCACTGCGCATGCGCAAAGTGGAGAAAGTACAAAACAAAATAACAGAAAAACAATGAACGGATGATATGGATAGACTTTGTGATTCACAAACCTTTTTTTAGTGTCCTCTGGAAACACTTCCGTTGTCGTTTTGTGTATTTGCAGCACATTTCTGTATTTGGTTATGTTGTGTGTATTTGCAGCACGTTTTCTAATTTGCTTGTGTTTTGTCTATTTGCATGTGTTTTCTTAAATTGCACTGTGTTTGTCCTTGTCGGCCACCGTACATTTTGCTCATGTTTACATACTATTTTAGAAACTGTTACATTTAAGTTCAAAGCACAAATTAAAATTAGACAGCAATTTGCTACATTCTGCTACGTATATACTGAGAAGATAAAGTAAAAATAAAAGAACAGCCACAGTTGATTCCCTTGTTAGCTGAAGACCTACCCTGGTGATTTTGATTCTCAATTTCATACCATCATATAAGATGATAAATTAGTTTCTTTATGTAATTATGCATGTATGTGTGGTGGACAACAGCTGAGAGAAAAAGCCAGAGCTGTATTCTTAAATGAGATTAACTGCTGTGCTGAGCTGAATGTTGGTAAAGAAAACTTTGAAGAGTGAACTCCATATTGAGAAATACATTTAACTAATTGTAAAGAAAGTATTTAAAGGTAACAATAAGAAACTGAAAAAACAGCGAATCCTGACATATGACAAGGTGTACACAGAAAATGTTTGGTGTTTTTAACTGATATATGACAGTTAAGAAGCTGTTTAGTTATTTAGCAAGTTTTATATTTATTTAGTTCTTGTTGCTCGAAAAGTGCCTTTGTGTTATGTGAAATGCACTTCAAAGCAAATGTATTATTAGGGCCTGAACACAAAAGTGCAAGGAACCTATTGTTTTTGTGGAGATGATGATGATGATGATGATGATTATCATTATCATTATCATTATTATTATTATTATTATTATTGCAGGCAGGAGGAGCTGAACCAGCTTCGTATGCAGGTCGGCAAGCTGGAGGAGCAGAGAGCCAGAGAGACTGAGGAGAGGCAGGAGGAGCTCAGTAAAAGTGCTGCTCAGCACAGGCTGCAGCTGGACAAGCTCAAGCGGTGAGTCAGGCGGAAGAAACTGAGTATAAGAAACAGAAATGGCAAAGAAACAGTTACAGCTGTGATTAGTGTCAGCGGATTCTGAATTTACCATTGTAACATCGGCAGTGAGTCTTTGGTGGTGAAAGAAGTGTGAGAGAAAGGTGTGAACACAATAACAACTAAATGCATTAGTTATATGTTATATATAGTCTTTGAAGTTTTGTTTTAAATTAAACATAAAAACAGACAACATAAACAACGTTGGAGGCGAGGCCTGCTGCAGACACGAGTAGGGGCTAACTGCGGACCTTGTGCAAGACATTGGGAAGAGGGTCCTCATATGTGAAATGTGTCACTTCTATTGTTAAAAAATTATTATTGTTGTACCACTTTTGAAAATGGTCACGTTTATCTGCTCAAGACTTTAAGTAGTGTTAACGTAATGATTTTTGTCAGGCAAAAAACTAGCTAAATATTCTTTTTTGTACTTTGTTAGCTGTGAAAGAAATACCTAAAAAATGTTTATGATCTAAAAAATACAACCTGGTTGATGTTACAAAAGGCGCAGGCGATATTAACATTTATGTTAGACCTATAAAACCATGAGAACAGATTGAAATATAATATATCCTCTGGATATATTTTTTGTGACAGTGTTTGATTTTAGTAAATTATGTGTGCCTAAACTTATACTGCCTTCTAAACATATACTGTACATAAAATATAGAAATTAAAAAACATGTTTTCCAGTATTTTTTAACTCCTTCCTGCTCACCATAAAAAGTTGTGACAGGGGCATGGTCTGCTACTGTGACGGTGCGGGGTTTTGGCTGCTTGGGGCATGGTCTGCTGCAGTGATAGGCCCAGGTTTTGGTCCTTGTGGGCACGGTCTTTTGCTATGTCATGGTTGTGGTCTGCAGCTGTGATGGAGCGGGGTTTTGGTCCTTGGGTACAAGGCCTGTTGTTGCTACAGCAAGTGAAGGTGGCATTTTGATTCCTTGGGAGTAGGGTCTTTTAGCACCACAGGTGTGAGGGTTAGGGGTGACATCTGTCCGTGTGTCGCTGCTGGGGGCGGGGCCATCTGAGATAGCTTTAAGGCAGGTGGGAATGTGTCATGCAAAATCTCAATCACAAATAATTTGTTTTTGTTAGATAGATACAAAAACACACAATTGAACCCTGGTCAAACAGTGCTTAAACAGCTTTCTTTTACTCTATGCAGCTGCTACACAACAAAGCAAGTGGCTTTGTAATACTGGCTTGACCATTTGATTTACTGCCAGAATCAGTTTTAGTTTGTGAGATATTTGTCTTATACACCACATTGAGTTGAGTTATCTATGTGAAGGCTAGAGTGGATGATGTTATCCACAAAGTGAGGGGTTTGGCTTTAAAGACAAGAAAATCACCCTAACCCACACAAAACTGCTCAGAGTCATGGGACATCTACAGTTTTTACAGTTGCTAACTCATTTCTCTATACAAGTTCACTTTTTCATACCTCTTCACACAGTTCTCTTTACCAACATGCAGCTCATCACAATAGTTAATCTCACATCCAAAATGCACTAATGCAACCAAAACACTTGATACACATCTCAGGATCAACTCTTGTACCCGAACACTGACAACATTTGGCTGCCAACAGTAACGCTTTGTCACTCATTATATAAAAAATCACTAACAAAGCTAGCATTACAAATAGTGTCACTATTGTCTTTGTAAAAGTATATTCAATTTATTTGTTTAGCATAAACCAAAATTCCATTACTACAAAGATAAGGTCACTTCTTTATTGCATAGAGTAATTCCAAGCGCACAAATGAAACTAAAGTAATTCCAGTAATGCAATACAAAACTATACATATTCACTCGACATACTTGTATAGGAGAGCTACAGATATAGAAATACAGTGGTGTGAAAACGTGTTTTCCCCCTTCCTGATTTATTTTTTTTCCCATGATGGTCACACTTAAATGTTTCAGATCATCAAACAAATTTAAATATTAGTCAAAGATAACACAACACAAAATGTAAATGAAAGAACTACAGGCCTCACTTGCCTCAGTTAAGGTCAGTGTTCATGACTCCACCATAAGAAAGAGACTGGGCAAAAATGGCCTGCATGGCCATGAGTTCCGAGACGAAAACCACTGCTGAGCAAAAAGAACATTAAGGCTCGTCTCATTTTTGCCAGAAAACATCTTGATGATCCCCAAGACTTTTGGGAAAATACTCTGTGGACTGACGAGACAAAAGTTGAACTTTTTGGAAGCTGTGTGTCCCATTACATCTGGCGTAAAAGTAACACTGCATTTCAGAAAAAGAACAACATACCAACAGTAAAATATGGTGGTGGTAGTGTGATGGTCTGGGGCTGTTTTGCTGCTTCAGGACCTGGAAGACTTGCTGTGATAAATGGAACCATGAATTCTGCTGTCTACCAAAAACTCCTGAAGGAGAATGTCCGGCCATCTGTTCGTGACCTCAAGCTGAAGTGAACTTGGGTTCTGCAGCAGGACAATGATCCAAAACACACCAGCAAGTCCACCTCTGAATGGCTGAAGAACAAAATGAAGACTTTGGTGTGGCCTAGTCAAAGTCCTGACCTGAATCCTATTGAGATGCTGTGGCATGACCTTAAAAAGCAGCTCCTTGCTGCTGTGGAAAACAATAATACCTTTGAAAAGTTCCAATCTGGCTTTCGTCAACACCACAGCACTGAGACAGCCCTTCTCAAAGTCACTAATGACCTTTTAATGAATGCAGACGCAGGCATGTGTTCAATTCTTGTGCTGTTGGACATAAGTGCTGCCTTTGATACAATTGATCATGGCATTCTTTTAGATAGACTGAGGCACTGGGTGGGCATATCTGAACTGCACTAGACTGGTTCGCATCTTATCTGTCCAATAGGAAATTCTGTGTTAGCATTAATAACTTCAAGTCATCCTTTTCCCATATCAAGTATGGTGTGCCTCAAGGTTCAATTCTGGGACCAATATTGTTCTCCTTATACATGCTTCCTTGGGTGATGTAATCCGCAGACATGGTATTTCTTTTCATTGTTATGCGGATGACACACAGTTGTACCTCCCTGTCAAGCCCACTGACCTTAGTATGCTGAGTTCTCTGCAGGACTGCCTGTCTGACATAAAAATTGGATGTCGATAAATTTTCTTCAGCTCAACTCAAATAAAACTGAAATCCTTGTTATTGGGCCCCAACACATCACTAAACAAATACTGCCATCCACTGGTAACCTGTCACAACATATCAAGCCTGTTGCACGAAATCTTGGTGTCCTGTTTGATAGCAATTTATGTTTTGAGCAACATATCACTAAGCTTGTCCAATCATGTTTCTATCACCTCAGAAACATTGCAAAAATACGATCTATTTTAAATCTTAGTGATGCAGAAACTGTTGTGCATGCTTTTATCTCCTCACGCCTTGATTATTGTAACAGCCTGTTCACTTGTCTTAATCAAAAAGCTCTGACACGACTGCAGACTGTACAAAACTCAGCTGCTAGGCTGTTAACCAGGACCAAGAAGTATGACCACATAACACCTGTTTTAGCCTCTTTACACTGGCTCCCTGTTGGTTTTAGGATTGATTTTAAGATCTTGTTGATTACTTTTAAGGCTCTTCATGGCCTGGCCCCAGATTATATTTTAGACCTTGTAATCCCTTATGAACCTTCACGTAGTTTGAGATCTTCGGCAGGGGTCTCCTGTCTGTTCCTGAGTCCAGGATGAAAACTAAGGGGGACAGAGCTTTTGCTATCAGGGCCCCGAGGCTCTGGAACAACTTGCCCGAAGAAATTAGATTGTCTGAGTCAGTGTCTTCGTTTAAATCTCGTCTCAAAACACATTTTTATCTGAAAGCATATCCTGATTTTACGTGAACTGGCTGTTTATTTTACTGTTTATTTTATTGCTTTTCTGTATTTCATGTGTTTTATTTCTTTATATTTCGTCATTCACTGTGTTATTTTATTTTTCTTGTTGTGAAGCACTTTGTACTTTGTTTTGATAAGTGCTCTATAAATAAAGTTTTATTATTATTATTATTATAAAATGGCAGTTCATGCTCAAAAACCCTCCAATGTGGCTGCAACAATTCTGCAAACATGAGTGGGCCAAAATGTGTGTTGGCCTCTGTATTTTGTTAACTTCGTAACAACATCCTATTATCGGAACATAGTCATATAGATTTCAAGACACTATCCTGTAGGTTTGAACATTGTTACCCGTTGTTGTGAGATTTGACAGTCTGGTCATTTGCCTAGACACAGCACGGTGCCTTGTGTGCAGGAGCTGCCACTGACTCAGCGTGTGTTGAAATAACGTGCATGAAGAGTAACATCTTTTGGGAACCACTTTAACTACTTGGAATAACAGCATGATGTGCCCTTCTATATGTTTATTGTTGTAAAGGGCCAGACAGCTTAAATTGCTAATGATAGATAGCTATGCACACTTGTTGAAAAAAAATGTTTGGCTATATAATGTTCTCCAGTCCACAGAAGGTGCAGCGCATCTCTTGCAAGGCAAGCTGTCATTTGTTACTCAACCAATTGCATAGGAAACGCCCATGCTGCTGCCACAGTTATGTCCAAAAACTGTTTTATCCTCTTTTTAAAAATAGAAAAAATAAAGCACAATGTCACAGATACGCCAGGCTCCACCATCCACTAATCACCCACACCTGCTCCCAATTACACTCCTGCTCCCCATTAGCTCCCAATCACAGCCTGCATATAAGCCCTGCACTCACCTCAGTCTATGTCCGATCTTATTTGCAACCAGGACTCTTCATGCCACTTCATGCATAATGCCTATATCGCCCTTCTCCAGCGTTTCTCCAGTCTCCAGTGATCTCCCGTCTCCCTCGATCTCCTGTCTCCAGTGAATCTTCTTTCCTACGGACTTCCCTAGCTATAAACTAGTACTCTTGGGCTGTCATCTAAATAAAGAACTTTGTGTCCATCTCTGTGTCCCCTGCCTGTCTGTTCCGTAACAGAAGGTCGGACCACCCGAAAAGATGACAGCCCCGAGCCCCGATGGACCCTTCCTGGACCTGGAGGATATGGTGCAACAATATCTCCTCACCCATCCTTCACCACCTCTAGCTGATAGCGAGATGACGCAACTAGGGACCTTCTCAGGCTCAGCAGAGGATTGTGAGGAATTTTTGGTGAGGTGTTGCCTGGTTTTCAAGCTGTATCCACACCAGTTTTCTACCTAACAATCCAAGATGGCCTTCTTGGTTCTCCGGCTAGTCGGCCCAGCACTTTGCTGGGCGGGATCCCTATAGGCACAAGACGAGGCAATCCTCAACTCTTTGGGCAGGTTCGCAGCACTCCTCAGGAAGGAGTTTGGCCCACCAGTCATCAATTCGTTAACCAGCCCTCAGTCCACACCTCTACCAGCCAGTCCTCAGTTTATCAACCCACTACTTGCCTGCACCGAAGCTCCGCTGCTCGCTGGCTCCGCCTCCCAGCTGCTTGCCTGTTCCACTGCCGTCTCCAGTTTCAGCGCCGCAGACTTCCCCCGTTCCGGCGCCGCTGCCGTCCCAAGCCCCAGCACCATCACTCCCTGCTAGATCGCAACAGCCATCGCAGCAGCCAGCACCCCCTGCTGGATTGCCACTGCTCCCCGATCCCAGACTCTCCGCCAGACCGCAGCCGCTCCTCGTTCCCGGCCTCCCTGCTGGATCGCAGTCGCCTCCTTCCCCGGCTGGATCGCAGCTGCTCCTCGTTCCCGGCCTCCCTGCTGGATCGCAGTCGCCTCCTACCCCGGCTGGATCGCAGCAGCTCCCTGGACTCTCTGCTGGATCGCAATTGCCTCCTTTCTCGGCTGGGTCACAGCAGCAGCTGTCCCCTTCTTCTTGGCCGGAATGGCAGATTCCGGACTCCCGGACACCACTGGTCCAGCCCACTCCACTGCCAGTCATCCCGTCGCGGCTCCCTGTCCGGGCTGTCCCGTTGCCGGCCCTTGATCTGGTTCACCGGCCTCCAAATGGCTCCCGCTTTCGCCGCAGACCTCCAGAGGGACCCCGGCTTCGCTCCAGGGCGTTCCCCCTTCCGGCTTCCAGAAGGGGGAACGCCTCTGGTCACCAGAGGGTCCCAGCCTTCGTCTTCGCCATCAGTCTCTTGTGACACTCCCCGCGCCAGGCCAGTCCTTTTGTCCTTTTGCCAGAACATTTGTTATAATGTAACATACTCATTATGCTTATGGATCCCTATCCTGTAGCCTTCATCAAGCTGAGCAGCTATGTTTACTTTCCCAAACATGGCTAGTCACATAGCATTTTCCATGTGGACCCTAGTTTGTTCATGCTGTTTTGTTTATGCGCTTTAAATCATTCACTCCTGTCTGAATCCATGTTGGGTCTGATCCTGTAGTTTGAAAAATGAGGCAGGGAAAGCAAAATAAAGCACTGGTGTCACTACATGCAGTTAGCCAAGCCTCTTTACTAAACCAGCTCCTTAAAATGAGTTTATTGTCTTCCTCTGTCTTTGGATTGTTGTTGAATTATCATATCAGGCTAATCAGATCCAAGCTCTTTGACTCTGGGCTTCTCTTGCAATGTCAAAAGGTGTTATTTTGAGTGACTTAACTGAATTTTTGGTCTCAGTTCTAGCTAGCTAAATTACACTCTCTCGTGTTGCACAAGGCTCCTCCAACTCTACGCTTATCAACTACTTCTGGCGCATTTTATGTCTAACGTACCATGAGCCACTCGCTCTCTGCTGCCACCCAGTGGTTGGTGGTATGTAAATCAGCATCATTCAGATAAATGCTGTTGAGGAGCGAACTGCGCATATACAACTTATAACTAGAGTCAATGGGTAAAGATTCTTGCACCCCAGGGCACAAATACATGACCTATAAGTAACTTTAGACAACGTAAAACATTTTTCATCTACATTTTATTGCAGGATATTCATTTTACTCACTAACTATATAATATTTACCTTACTCATTTAAAAAAATATATATTTTGAAGTAATTCAAGTCTAATTCAGTGAAGGTCTAGGATGTGGGGAGTGGTGGGGTGGCGCCCTAGCGCCCTCTATTGGCCAGCCGCCACTGCTCCTCAATATATTACTGACCTTTTTTTAACTCCTTCCTATGAAGTGTTCAGTATTAAATTAAAAAGGCATGATGAAATAAATATCCATATGAATAAATACAGACAAAATATGTAATTGTGAAATAATCCAATACATTTCTGAAACTCATAACATTAATAAATATTATTCATCCTGCTTCTTTTCATAGAAACTGTTTATTACAGGTCATTTTTATTTAATTCTTGCAGTTTGTATTTAACTCTTGTCTGTCAATCAAGACAAAGAGGGCAAAGCCAGTTATGAGATTGGCTATTTACTCATTCATACCAAATTAATACAGTATATTTTTGTCTGTATTTATTCAAATTTTTTTCATAATGTATTTATATATTTAATATTGAACACGACATACTTCCAAACCAGTGTGCCACTTTTACACCCTCAGATGAAGCCTTGCTGGCTCTTTCTAAAACTGGGGTCTGAATTGACCCAGTAGGTAAACAGTGATTACAGATTAATGTTAACTGGGTTGGAATAATTGCTTCAGCTGTGCCTTTTGCCGCAAATGATGTGATAATGACCTCAGTGTCAGTGTTGAGCCTCTGCACACGAGATGTAGCATTATTCAGGATATCTAAAGACTGAGATACCCTGGATATCTCAAAACTGAGCTTTTTTCATGCTTAATCAATGATATGGTACTGAAACTGTATGTGTGTGTGTGTTTTTATGTGGGGTGGATGGTAGCTCTATGGCTGGTGAAATTCAAAAGCAAACGGAGGAGTATGAGAGGATGAAATGGGATATGCAGTGCAGGACACAAGAGGCGGAAGGAGAGCTGACCCTACAGAGACAGGTGAACACACACACACACACACTTTTGTCACTTTGAAGGTATGAAACTCTTTTTTTGTCTGGTGTCTTTATATAAAATGTGCCATGATGTTGATATCTATTCACTGTTGTGAATAAAACTATTATGGCCTCAGCTACCTACCCCCAAAATAAAGAATATATTAATATGACACAGTGTTAACCACATTGGGCTACTGACACATATGCACAGCTATGCCACAAAGCAACCCAGTAATATGCTCTACGTCTTGTGTTACAACTGCTCGCAGTTAGCTCTGTACCGTGGAGAGTCATCCAGTCTGCAGGACTAAAATAACTGGTAGAGCAGCCAGATATTCAGAGGGGATCAGCAGCAGTCCTTTAGGATGAACCCAGACAAAGGAGCCCTCAATCTCTGACTCTGACTGGTGTCTGAATTGGATGGCTTTGTTATCATGCATACAGTACGTGTGTGTGTATGTGTGTGTGTCAGGTAAGATGAGCAGCTGCTAACACTGAGCGATAAATAAGAGGATGAATCTTGTAGGCTATAGTGTTGGCTCTGCGAAGCGAATCTACTGTTTATCTGACGCTCATCAAATAACAACGTAAAAGATTCATTATCATGTTCCCCATTCTGTATCCAAAAATACAGAGGGGCACAGTAATACTGGAAAAGACTAATGAAAATGACTCAATATCTGTATTGTCATTTAATTGTTCTGCATTTATTAGTACTTTCTAATAAGTTCATTTTAACATCATGTTTTAGGAGAATATTATAAGTACACAGTGTCAACTGAAAGTCAAACTATGGATTAAAAGATTTAATTCCCCAAACCAAGTTAGGGGGTAAAGTGGGTTTTTTTTGGTCTGGGTAGTGTCTGTAGATCTTCCTGCTTAGTGCTAATAACTGAAGAATCCCCATAGGAACCATTTTATCAGCTCTTCTCTTCTCTGATCTGGACACTGTTTACAGAGGCAATAGTCAGCAAATAAAAGTGAAACTGTAAAAAGTTGGGGCAATCTTCCTCTCTTTGTCTCCTTTTCTTGCTCTCTGTCTTTCTTTACTCACCTATCTAGCTTTTTAGTCAGGTAGATGTGTATGAAGTGTTCAGTATTAAATTAAAAGGCATGATGAAATAAATATCCATATGAATAAATACAGACAAAATATGTAATTGTGAAATAATCCAATACATTTCTGAAACTCATAACATTAATAAATATTATTCATCCTGCTTCTTTTCATAGAAACTGTTTATTACAGGTCATTTTTATTTAATTCTTGCAGTTTGTATTTAACTCTTGTCTGTCAATCAAGACAAAGAGGGCAAAGCCAGTTATGAGATTGGCTATTTACTCATTCATACCAAATTAATACTTGCTAGTTGGCAAACAAAAACTGCTCGGTTTAGTGTCATGCCTGTGGCAGTGAAGTATATCTCAAATGTAAGACCACATTTCTTATAAATTCTGTTCCTTTCTGACACAAAGAGGATTGTTACTGCTTCTGTTTAGTTTAATTTCCATCAACCTTCACTCCATCCACTATCTGCCATTGCTTGGAAAATGTTGGACAGTGTTTATGGTAGACATCAGTGATCTCTTCTTGATTTGTGCTGTAAAGTAAGTTTGCGCTGTATAGCAAACAAGCACAGATTGAATTGGTACGACACAATACAAAATAGAAAGTGGTAGCTGTTAGGGACTGAAATGCGCTTAGTGATGTTGTGTTTAGTTATAGCAACTATGCCTATATTTCACAATGTTAAAATTCTACACATGACATCTCTAATCACTCTCCTCTCTCCAACAGGAGATGACAGCAGCTTTTGACAGTGAGCTCAGACGGCGGGAGCATGAGTTCAACTTGAAAATGGATGAGATGCGTGCTGTGGTGCTGTCTCATGATCTGATGGTGAGCAGAGTAAAAGGATGGTGTCTCTCTGTAAACAGGATGTGTTTCACTCAAGTAATGAGTCCATTTATGTTGTCCATAAATACCAGGTTTGTATGTACACAACATATACTGTATGCAAAGTAGTTGTTATTAAAATTCACAACTTGCATAGTTACTCATACTATTATTAATATAGTAGTATTCTACATTTAAATAATGTAAATAAATTAATAAACATCAGATTACATGTTTGATTTTCTCTAATCTGCTCATGGCTAGTCCTTAACACCTAATGTTGTCATCATTTGTTGCTTTGTGTGTGTGTGTGTCAGGTAAGATGAGCAGCTGCTAACACTGAGCGATAAATAAGAGAGGATGAAATGGGATATGCAGTGCAGGACACAAGAGGCGGAAGGAGAGCTGACCCTACAGAGACAGGTGAACACACACACACTTTTGTCACTTTGAAGGTATGAAACTCTTTTTTGTCTGGTGTCTTTATATAAAATGTGCCATGATGTTGATATCTATTCACTGTTGTGAATAAAACTATTATGGCCTCAGCTACCTACCCCCAAAATAAAGAATATATTAATATGACACAGTGTTAACCACATTGGGCTACTGACACATATGCACAGCTATGCCACAAAGCAACCCAGTAATATGCTCTACGTCTTGTGTTACAACTGCTCGCAGTTAGCTCTGTACCGTGGAGAGTCATCCAGTCTGCAGGACTAAAATAACTGGTAGAGCAGCCAGATATTCAGAGGGGATCAGCAGCAGTCCTTTAGGATGAACCCAGACAAAGGAGCCCTCAATCTCTGACTCTGACTGGTGTCTGAATTGGATGGCTTTGTTATCATGCATACAGTACGTGTGTGTGTATGTGTGTGTGTGTATATATGTATATGTATATGTATATATATGTGTGTATATATGTATATATATGTGTGTATATATGTATATATGTATATGTGTATATATATATGTATATGTGTATATATATGTGTGTATATATATATATGTGTATATATGTATGTATATATATATATATATGTATGTATATATGTATATGTATATGTATATGTATATATATATATATATGTATATGTATATATATATATATGTATGTATATATATGTATGTATATATATATATATATATATGTATATATATGTGTGTGTGTCAGGTAAGATGAGCAGCTGCTAACACTGAGCGATAAATAAGAGAGGATGAAATGGGATATGCAGTGCAGGACACAAGAGGCGGAAGGAGAGCTGACCCTACAGAGACAGGTGAACACACACACACTTTTGTCACTTTGAAGGTATGAAACTCTTTTTTGTCTGGTGTCTTTATATAAAATGTGCCATGATGTTGATATCTATTCACTGTTGTGAATAAAACTATTATGGCCTCAGCTACCTACCCCAAAATAAAGAATATATTAATATGACACAGTGTTAACCACATTGGGCTACTGACACATATGCACAGCTATGCCACAAAGCAACCCAGTAATATGCTCTACGTCTTGTGTTACAACTGCTCGCAGTTAGCTCTGTACCGTGGAGAGTCATCCAGTCTGCAGGACTAAAATAACTGGTAGAGCAGCCAGATATTCAGAGGGATCAGCAGCAGTCCTTTAGGATGAACCCAGACAAAGGAGCCCTCAATATCTGTATTGTCATTTAATTGTTCTGCATTTATTAGTACTTTCTAATAAGTTCATTTTAACATCATGTTTTAGGAGAATATTATAAGTACACAGTGTCAACTGAAAGTCAAACTATGGATTAAAAGATTTAATTCCCCAAACCAAGTTAGGGGGTAAAGTGGGTTTTTTTTGGTCTGGGTAGTGTCTGTAGATCTTCCTGCTTAGTGCTAATAACTGAAGAATCCCCATAGGAACCATTTTATCAGCTCTTCTCTTCTCTGATCTGGACACTGTTTACAGAGGCAATAGTCAGCAAATAAAAGTGAAACTGTAAAAAGTTGGGGGCAATCTTCCTCTCTTTGTCTCCTTTTCTTGCTCTCTGTCTTTCTTTACTCACCTATCTAGCTTTTTTAGTCAGGTAGATGTGAATTAGTACAAATACTAAAAACATGAAACATGAAATTCCCTTTATAAAAATCCAAAGCTGACTCAGTATGTCAGTGTGAAAGGGGTTTTAGAGATGCACCATCTTTATCCATCATCTTTCAGCTCAAAAGAAATGTTGAATCTATAATCAAATTAATACTTGCTAGTTGGCAAACAAAAACTGCTCGGTTTAGTGTCATGCCTGTGGCAGTGAAGTATATCTCAAATGTAAGACCACATTTCTTATAAATTCTGTTCCTTTCTGACACAAAGAGGATTGTTACTGCTTCTGTTTAGTTTAATTTCCATCAACCTTCACTCCATCCACTATCTGCCATTGCTTGGAAAATGTTGGACAGTGTTTATGGTAGACATCAGTGATCTCTTCTTGATTTGTGCTGTAAAGTAAGTTTGCGCTGTATAGCAAACAAGCACAGATTGAATTGGTACGACACAATACAAAATAGAAAGTGGTAGCTGTTAGGGACTGAAATGCGCTTAGTGATGTTGTGTTTAGTTATAGCAACTATGCCTATATTTCACAATGTTAAAATTCTACACATGACATCTCTAATCACTCTCCTCTCTCCAACAGGAGATGACAGCAGCTTTTGACAGTGAGCTCAGACGGCGGGAGCATGAGTTCAACTTGAAAATGGATGAGATGCGTGCTGTGGTGCTGTCTCATGATCTGATGGTGAGCAGAGTAAAAGGATGGTGTCTCTCTGTAAACAGGATGTGTTTCACTCAAGTAATGAGTCCATTTATGTTGTCCATAAATACCAGGTTTGTATGTACACAACATATACTGTATGCAAAGTAGTTGTTATTAAAAATTCACAACTTGCATAGTTACTCATACTATTATTAATATAGTAGTATTCTACATTTAAATAATGTAAATAAATTAATAAACATCAGATTACATGTTTGATTTTCTCTAATCTGCTCATGGCTAGTCCTTAACACCTAATGTTGTCATCATTTGTTGCTTTGTGTGTGTGTGTGTGTGTCCTTGTCCAGGTGAAGCTGCTGTCTAAAGAGACTGAAGTTCACTGCCAGGCTCAGCTCCAGGCCACAGAGGCTCTCAAAGCATCTAAGGAGTTCTGTCAGCAGATACAAACCGAGCTGCAACACAAAGACCAGGAGATCAAAGACCTCACTGCTGTCAAGGACTACAGGTATGCTCCTTTACTGTGTGTGTGTGTGTGTGTGTGTGTGCGTGCAAGCATGTCTACATGTGTTTAAGGTTTGGTGACTATCCTCTGTCTCAGGATAAAGGAGCTTGAAGATGAGCTGAAATGGATGGAGACCAAATTGAAGATGGAGGAGAATGACCACATAAACAAGTGAGTCATTAATAACACAAACTCCTCTCAGTCAGGCAGTCAGAGCCAGCTGCTGGCATAGGCAGGTACTGTAGGAGCGCACGTGGCTTGGGGAGAGAGGCAGAGAGAGAGAGAAAAAAACAGATCTGAGAGGCAAATGACTGATTCTTACAATAGTGTTATTTACAACTGTTGTGTAATGTTATATTGCAGTTAAATACCTATAGCCAATAGCAGCAGGAAATAAAGTTGTTTTGTGTGGTTGTTTGTGCTTCTTTATCCACAAATTCTTTTGGTGACAATTAGATATGACCGCAGCACACTTCTGAACATTGGATTTGACTCAACTCACCAGTTTTCAAGCTTTTTATGTGGTTGGCAGAGTGGCCTGTGAGATGCTCACCATGGCAACAACACTAAAAGGGCGTCTCAGCGAAGGTGAAAGGAAAAAACATCTTGGAGGACAACCTGGTGTGTGGAACCTACTTGCAGGCATCCAGTCTTTGGAGAGCAGGATGGATGATCTTAGGATCAGATTCTAACAGGACATGGGAGATTGTGAGAGATCGCTGGCCAACACTATCAACCCTACAGTGACGGTATGGTCATTTCTGAACCAGAAACCATGGGTTGATGAATCCATCTGCGCTGCTTTGGGCGGGCGTGGTGCTGCTTGCGACTTTTTCTTTATTTTGCTTTTCAAAGGAAAAGTGGACAAACTTCGAGCAAACACTCGTTATCTGTATGAATACAGAGGTGCTTGTGTACTTGCCTTTACGAAGACCTGGCTGTCACAGACTGTGCAGGACTTGGGCATTTGTCCAGACTGAGTTTTAATCACCTGTATGGATGCAGAGTCTCTCTGCATCCATACAGAGACACTACCGCCGTGTGCGTCATGATAAATGAGAGGTGGTGTAAAACAACGGTTTTGAGGAAAAGGATCTGTACCCCCGATATTGCGTCCCTCATGTCTCCCTTGTGAATCCCCACAAATATTTCTCACTGTTGTCTATATACACCCCAAAGCCAATACTGATAAAGCAGCCAATATCATTTTTAATGTCACCCAAGAATATGATGAAATTTCCCCAGATGAGCCCAAGCTCATAATGTGTGATTTTACTCTTTGGTCTTCAAAACGCACTCTACCCACCTATTCTCAATACGTTATGTCACCTGTCCTACAAGAAAAAAATAAAACCATTGACTTATACTATGGCTCTGTACCATCTACAGGTACTCAAGAGGGAGAAGCCAACAGAAAGGCAATTCCAGGTCTGGGATGAGGACAGCATAGAGACACTGAGAGGGTGTTTTGAACATTTTTGAGGACACTTCTAGTAACTTGGATGAACTGACAGATGTTATATCTGGTTATATAGACTTTTGCGTGGGTACAGTCATACCGACAAAGACCAGCAGAGTGTTCCCAAATAATAATATAATAATAATAATGATAATAATAACAACCATGGGTGACTAAAAGGTTAAAGGAGGTGCTAAATGAGAAGAAGAGAGCGGTGTTTGAGAGCACTAATGCACGGAAGCGTTTGGGGCCCGACCACATCTGGGGTGCTGAAACACTGCTCAGCCCAACTGAGTGGAATTTACCTCTCACTCTTTCAACTCTCCCTGGATACTCAGGTGGTCCCACTGTGGAAAACATCAGCTGTTGTCCCCATTCCAAAAATCCCTCATCCATCGTCTCCTAATGACTAATGACCCATCTCCCTCACCTCGCTTGTAAGTCACTGGAAAAAATCATTAAAACCAACATCATCAACTCAACTAAGCATCTTCTGGACCCCCTACAATTTGCTTGTCATTCTGAGAGAGGACAGATGATGCCATTGGTATGCTTTTGCACCTCCTGTATATGCATCTGGAGGGTAGCAAAACACACGCCTGAGTCCTCTTTGCTGATTTCTCATCTGCATTCAATACAATCCACCCACTGATCCTGGCTGACAGACTGAAAGAGCACTTTGGATTGGACTGCACCTGCTTACATTTGCAGATGACACAGCCTTAGTCAGGCTGTTGGAAAAGGATGAATTCCAACATGGCGCAGTACTGAAGGAGTTTGCGGACTGGTGTGAAACATCCCACCTAACCTTAATACATTCAAGACCAACAAATTGATTTTAGATTTAAGATGTGATCCCCCACCACCCACCTCAACCAGGATTGAAGAAGAGCAGGTTGAGGTGGTGACTGAATACAAATACCTGGGCCTATATTATAGATCACAAACTCTTTTGGAATCAGTGTGCTAGTGTTATTTTTAAGAAGGATCAACAACAAATGTACTTTCTTAGAAAACAAGTTTTTTAATGTTGACAACACCATTGCACCAATGTGTGTATTGAGGATTTAGGCATACGGGCGGGTTGCATTTTATGTATTTATTTATTCATGTTTTGAATTGCCTTGGCTGAGGATGCAAGGGTGGCTGATGCAGTGTGTTGTTGTTGTCTTATTTTATATTTGTTGTAGTTTTTGTGAAGTATTCCTTTGTCTACCTACCTGTACTGTGCTGTAACACAAATTGCCTCTCTGAGGACAATAAAGTTTCTAAATAAAAAACTAAACTAAAGCACAGACTGAAGGAGAGAAGGGTCTGATATACTCCCACAGGCTGACGAGCTGATTGAGCAGGGTTGGGTGAGTGCTGATTGTAGGCAGCTGCAAAGACTCAGCTCTCAGCCAGGCAAGCAGGTAGGGAGCTCTGGTGGATTTGGAAGACAGCACAGGGATTAATATGAGCCAGCATGAGAAAACTATCGACCAGTGTGACATTTCTAAAATAACTTTGTTCACATCATATCTACACTGTCAAACTTTCCTTTCTTACCTTATTTCCGTGTATTAGTCATCAGACATCAGAGGAATTAATTAACACCCTCAACATTACTTCCACACGTCCTCACTCCAGCTGACTACACTTCACAGCATGTAACAAGTGCATTTTGTTGCCAACTCGGGAAAGTTTGTTTCTTCTCCTGTGGTGCCACGTCTGTCAAAATAGATTTTTGAAGCCAGGCTTGGTGTCTTCTGGCACATTGCCAGCTGTGCCGTATTTAATGGTTGGGCATTTGTTTCATGTTTTTGTTTATAGGGTTTACAGTTACAGACAGAGAAGTCAACAAAAAGTTACTTGAGGGGTGAGAGGAATCTTTCACAGTTTGTAACAGTCTCCACAAAACTAGTTTGTCAATACTCTGCAGAACAGGGGGAGGGTTATGTTTAGCTAGTCTAAATTTTCTTGGAGAGCATTAACTTTTTCTCATTCTGTATGTTTTATGTCATTGTTCCCTTGTGATATATTTTGTGAAACAATAAAACACATCAAATGGTTAAATCAAAAAGATGGCTTTCATGTATGCCACAGGTCATAAAGGACTGTTTGGCCATATGCAGAGGACACTAATCCTGTCTCTGTATTAGAGCTTTATTTTCTTCATCACGATCAACCTTGTGCGTAAAACCATATCACTTCTGCACAAAACCAGAGATTACCAGTACTGAGATAGTGCAAGTCACTCACAGCTGCCTCCGTCTCTCCTGCATGTCAGTGAGCAGGGACTTTAAACATTTACAGACGGTGATTAACTTTGGCACAGCTGTCTTAAGGAAACAGTTTTATTAATGTCTCTCCGCCCTTGTACTTGTTACAGGGCGTGCTGAAAAAGAGTTTTGATGCTTAGCCAGCCTACACTGTATAAATAAAGGTTAAATAAATAAAAATAAAATATCAGGCTAGAACATTAGCTGATCTCATTTTGTAATAAATAACAATAGTGTGAATGCTGATTCAGCATTCACATTTCAATTCAGTTTTATTTATATAGCGCCAATTCATAACAGAAGTTATCTCATTGCACTTTTCCTATAGAGCAGGTCTAGACCATACTCTTTATAATATTATTTACAGAGACCCAACAAATCCTTCTATGAGCAAACATTTGGCGACAGTGGCAAGAAAAAACTTCCTTTAAGAGGCAGAAAACTTGGACAGAACCAGACTCAATGGTGGGCTTCCATCCGCCGCTGCCGTGTTGGCACAATGCAAATACCACCTAGAATTATTATTATTATTATTTTTAAATAGTAGAATAGTAATTGTAGTGTTAATATTAATGAATTAATAATATGAAGAATGACAGCTATAGGAAAAATAATGTCAGTATTAGTAACACAGCCAATAACAACAAGTGTAGTAGCAGTTGTCGAGCAGGAACATGGGGGCAACAGGTGGCCCACAACCACAGATCCAGTCTCTGCAGCTCCAGAGGCAGAAATACCTGCTGAAAGCGACAGAAGGAGAGAAACGAGAATGCACAAAACGACGGGAGAGAGAAGAATCTCTCTCCCGTCTCTCCTGTCGAGTTAGTAACATGCAGTAATGGGCCATGTAGGTTTGGATTTTGTTTTCCCTTAATAATAACAACCTTCATTTAAAAACTGCATTTTGTGTTTACTTGTGTTATCTTTGACTAATATTTAAATTTGTTTGATGATCTGAAACATTTAAGTGTGACAAACATGCAAAAAAATAAGAAATCAGGAAGGGGGCAAACACTTTTTCACACCACTGTATGACCAGTATCTCTGTCTTATCAGCATTCAGCTGCAGGAAATGTTGTGACATCCACTTGTGGATGTCATGAAGGCAGTTTAGTAGGTTGACAGTGTTCTAATAGTTGTTTGCAGGGTCACAGCTTAGGTAGATCTGAGTATCATCTGCGTAAAAATGGAAGTGGAAATTGTGTCTACGTATAAGGTGGCCAGAGGGAGCATGTAAATGGAAAAGAGGATTGGACCAAGCACTGAGCCCTGTGGCACCCCACAGTGAACCCCTTTTGCGGCTGACCTGGCATCAGTGATGCCGACGCAGAAGGGCCTGTCTGTTAGGTATGACCTGAACCATTGTAGAGCAGTGTCACCGATACCCACCCAGGTTTCAAGATGGCCTAAGAGGATCTCATGGTCAATGGTGTCAAATGTTGTGCTTAAATCCAGGAGAACAAGAATGGATTCATGGCCAGCATCTGCTGTTTGCAATAAGTCATTTAAAACCTTGAGAAGTTTCAGTACTATGTTTTATTTTTTTTAAACCAGATTGGAATTTTTTATATATATTATTATCATGAATAAAACCTAGTAGTTGATCTGCTACAACCTTTTCTAAAACCTTGGCTAAAATGGGAGCTTAGACATGGTCCTGAAATTAACAGAGGAATCAAGAGACTCTTTTTAAAAGTGGTTGAACTAGAGCCGTTTAAAAAATTTCAAGAACGGTGCCTATTGACAAAGAGCAGTTTAAAATTAAACAACATAAAAGGTGAAATTTTACAGGTAGAATGTCTAAATGGCAAGTTGAGGGTTTCATGTGATAAGTTAAAATATGGTCTAAAAATTTAAGACCCAGAAGGTCGTCAGTGCAGCAGACATGGATGCTAAAGTGTCCAAACAACGTATCGAATTTGCCATGATTTCCCTTTCTGACAAGCTGTGTTTTTATAGAGAATCACTATAACACTAAAATAGTGACAAAGGTAAAATTCAAGAAGAACCGCTCTACTGTAGTTAGGTTGGAAGTTGTTGGAAAGGTATCATTTGCAATGGTTTATATATAAGTAAATAGATTAATTGTAGCTTAACAGGAAGCTCAGGGTGAGGCCTGTTTTTTCAAAATAAAAGTTCCAAACGTCACTGTATGTTAACAGGAAACTAGGGATAGACCTAGTTAAAATATAATCCCCAGATACTAACATGAGCTTACCGGGGGGCCGTGGACAATGCTGGATTTTCAAAATAAGTAATTAATTTCCGATTTCTGCATTTTCAGCAATGCTTTGTAATTTATTATTCTTCCGTATGTTTTTCAGTCAACTACTACTTCTGCATAATTTAAGCCACAGAAACAATTTAAATGTTAAAACTTGCTCTTTAAGGACATTTATGCTTCTATTCAACTTTTTTCTACCATTTATACTTTTTAAAATGTTGTGCTTTTTTTTAAAAACAATTTATTGCAATATAAGTGAAAAACCTTGACAATATTACAGTTTAGCTTCCATATTTCCTAGCAATGTATTTCAGCTCTTAGCGTCTTTAGGAAATGTAGTTCAGCTTCCAATTCTGGCAATAAAATTTCACATTTCTGCATTTTCAGCAATGCTTTACAATTTATTATTCTTCTGTATGTTTTTCTTTCGACTACTACTTCTGTATACTTTCAGCTACAGAAACAATTCAAATTTAAAACTGTTATGGTCTTGTTATGGTCAGGACATTTATGTTCCTATTCAACTTTTCCAACTCCCAATTCTACCAGTTTTACATTTCAGCTTCCAGGTTTTTCAGCAGTGCAGTCAATGCATTAGAGCTTTCAGATTTTTCAGGCAATTCATTTCACATTTCTGCATTTCCAGCAATGCTTTCAAAATCATTACAGCTTTCACCTACTCTTAAATGTGGAGATGGTGTCTGCCTCCAGAACCCAAATTGGGATCTGATTCCACAGGAGAGGAGCTTGATAACTGAAGGCTCTGGCTCCCATTCTATTTTTGGAGTCTCTAGGAACCACAAGTAACCCTGCATTCTGAGAGCACAGTGTTCTCAGTAATATGGTATTATGAGATCTTTAAGATATGCTGGTGCCTGACCATTAAGAGCTTTGGGAGGATAGGGTTTTAAAGTCTACTCTGGATTTTACAGGGAGCCAGTGCAGAGAAGCTAATATTGGAGAAATATGATCTCTTTTCCTAGTTCTTGTCAGTACACGTGCCGCAGCATTCTGGATCAACTGGAGACTCTTAAGGGACTTATTCGGGCAGCCTGATAATAAGGAATTGCAATAATCCAACCTGCATGCACTAGTTTTTCAGCATCATTTTGAGACAGGATGTGCCTAATTTTTGCACTGTTGCGTAGGTGAAAGAAGGCAGTCCTTGAAGTTTGTTTCATGTGGGAGTTAAAGGATAAATCCTGATCAAAGATAACTCCAAGGTTCCTTACGGTGCTGCTGGAGGCCAGGGCAATGCCATCTAGAGTAACTATATCTTTAGATAATGTGTCTCGGAGGTGTTTGGGACCAAGTACAATAACTTCAGTTTTGTCTGTGTTTAACATCAGAAAATTGCAGGTCATCCTTTATGTCCTTAAGGCATGCAAGTTTAGCTAACTGGTTAGTTTCATCTGGCTTGATCGATAGATATAATTGGGTATCTACACTTAGGAAACACTCCATAAACATTTATTGTTAATAATTTTGCCTAGAGGAAGCATATATAAGGTGAATAGAATCGGTCCAAGCACAGGGATTTGTTGGGTCTCTGTAAATAATATTATAAAGAGTACGGTCTAGACCTGCTCTATAGGAAAAGTGCAATGAGATAACTACTGTTGAATTGGCGCTATATAAATAAAATTGAATTGAATTGAACCTTGTGGAACTCCGTGACCAACTTTGGCATGCATGGATGACTCACCGTTAACATGTACAAACTGAGATCGATCTGATTTAAACCAGCTTAGTGCGGTTCCTGTAATACCAATTCAAATAAATAAATCAAATAAACTATTATGTAGAAAGTCACACAACTGATTGGCGACTGCTTTCTCAAGGATCTTAGAGAGAAAGGGAAGGTTAGATATAGATCTATAGTTGGCTAAAACCCCTGGATAAAGAGTGGCCTTTTAAAGCAGCAGTTTAATTATAGCTACTTCAAAATATATATCAGGTTTTACAGCTGTTTCTAAGGTTCCTGTGTTTGAAGATAGATCGGTACTGGTTGAAGGCAGGACGTGATGAATTTTTTCTCTAATAGTTCAAATTTTATTATTAAAGAAACTCATGAAGTCGTTACTACTGAGGGCTATAGGAATACATGGCTCAATAAAGCTGTGGCTCTGTCAGCCTGGCTACAGTGCTGAAAAGAAACCTGGGGTTGTTTTTATTTTCCTCTATTAATGAGTAGTAGGCAGCTCTGGCATTACGGAGGACTTTCCTGTATGTTCTAAGACTATCTTGCCAGGCTAAACGAGATTCTTCCAGGTTGTTGGAATGCCATTTCCTTTTAAGTTTTTGCAATGTTTGCTTTAATTAGCGGGTTTGGGGGTTTTACCATGGAGCTAACCTTCTTTGTTTTATTATCTTCTTTTTTAGAGGGGCAATAGAATCGAGCCTGCAGCACTATCAACAAGATGGTCAATTTGGGAGGGACTGCGATTAGCATAGGAGTCCTCTGTTATATTGAGACATAGCACCGAATTAAATGCAGATGCAATCACCTCCTTAAATTTAGCTCTAGCACTATCAGATAGACATTGAGAGGAGTTTTTGCCTAATGGCGTGTAGTCCAGTAATAGGAGTTCAAAAGTTATTAAGTAATGGTCCGATAATGAAGGATTCTGTGGAAAGACTATTAAATGTTCAATTTCAATGCCATAATTAGAACAAGGTTGAGGGTGTGGTTAAAACAGTGCGTGGGTTTATGTACACTCTGACAGAAGCCAATCAAATCTAATAATGAGTTAACTGCAGTACTAAGGCTATCATTTTCAACGTCCACATGAATATTGAAATCACCTACAATAATTACTTTATCTGTTTTAAGGACTAAACTTGATAAACACTCTGAGAATTCAGATAAAAATTCAGAATAAGGACCAAGAGCGCATTACCTTATAACAAATAGAATTAGCTGTTGTGTTTTCCAGGTTGGGTGTGAAAGACTAAGAACAAGGCATTCGAATGAGTTATACTTTAGTCTAGGTTTAGGATTGATTAATAGGCTTGAGTCGAAGATGGCTGCAACTCCACCTCCTTGGCCGGTGCCTCGAGGAATGTGATATTAAATCGTTCACTAGTACAGCTTTAGATGACAGAGATCTGATGTTTTAGAGTCCACATTTAATTCTCCTATTTTGTTGTGCTATTTCAGCGTTTTTGTTTAGGTTTTTATGTATAACTCCTCTTCTGTTAACTTTTGATTTTATTAATTTAAGTGGACAAGGGCAGACACCGTCACTAAGGAGTTTTGGGTGGGTAACTGCTCTGGAAGCGCAGAGAAGCGTGTAGGACTGCAACTCTGCCTCCTGGTCTCAACTCTGAGTTGTCATGGTTTTGGGCCACTAATAAACTCGACCAGATTTCTAGATATGAGAGCTGCTCCATCCAAAGTGGGATGAATGCTGTCTCTCCTAATCAGACCAGGTCTTCCCTTAAAGTCTGCCAATTATCTACTTAGCCCACATCGTTTGCTGGACACCATCTCGAGAGCCAGCGGCAGAATGAAGACATGCGGCTAAACAAATCATCAGTGGTCAGGTTTGGCATGGGCACGGGCTTCTAGAGGCTAGCTAACTACAGCAGCTGATGATTGAGTTCCCATGGTCCGGAACCACATTTCCAATTCACTAAGCTTCACCTCTAACGCTACAAATAAACTACATTTATTATATGTACCATTGTTACTAAAGGAAGCAGAGGAATAGCTAAACATTTGACACACTGAGCAGGAGACAGCAGGAGAGTGAGAGGGAGAGAGAGAAGCCATTGGTAGCTGCTAAGCTAAAGAATAGTAGCTAGCAAAACTGAATAGCGTGTACTTCATGTCCTTCTGCAACTACTACTACTTCTGCTACCACTGCTACTGCTGCTGCTACTAATACTACTGCTACTACAGCTACTACTACTACTACTACTTCTTCTGCTACTACATTACAAGAACTGACTATCAGTTTGTTCAGTGAAGCAGTGCAGCACTAATACTACTAGTTGAGCAGTCCTATTTTCCTATTTCAAACCCTCAGCAAACTTTGATTGGATGATTGATTACACCTGCAGCAGTTTCTAATTGGTGTGTCACTGTTAAGATCTTTTCAACAGTAGTAATGATTTCAACCCTGCTGTGCTGCTCAGTGGCAGAATGGTTAAAGCATGTGGCACATAACCACATGGGTGGGGTTCAACTCTGCCCTTATGACTTAGAAAGAAAATATTTCCAAAGTTGAGCAGTTTCAGATCCCACATGGTAGATTTGATGATCAATTACACCTGCAGCAGTGTCTCATTGGATTTAAGATTAGTTTAACACACATCTCCTCTTACTTGGTGGCCACAGACATGGATGGATTTTCAAAATAAAAGCCCCAGATGGTAACAGGTGCTTACTGGGGGGCTGTGGACAAGGCTGGATTTTCAAAATAAGTAATTCATTTCAGATTTCTGCATTGTAAGCAGTGCTTTGTAATTTATTCTTCTTCCTTATGTTTTTCAGTCGACTACTACTTCTGCATATTTTAAGCTATAGAAACCATTCAAATGTAAACTTGTTCTTTAAGACATTTATGCTTCTATTCAACTTTTTTCTACCATTTATACTTTTTAAGATATTGTGCTTTTTTAAACAATTTATTGCAATAGAAGTAAAAACCCTTGACAATATTACAGTTTAGCTTCCAGCTTTTCTAGCAATGTTTTTCAGCTCTTAGCGTCTTTAGGTAATGCAGTTCAGCTTCCAATTCTGGCAATTAATTTCTCATTTCTGCATTTTCAGCAATGCTTTGCAATTTATTCTTCTTTTTGTTTTTTGGTCAACTAATACTTCTGCATATGTTCAGCTACAGAAAATATTCAAATTTAAAAATGTTATGCTCTTTAAGGACATTTATGTTTCTGTTCAACTCCCAATTCTACCAGTTTTACATTTCAGCTTCCAGGTTTTTGTGCAGTGTTGTGCATTACATTAGAGCTTTAAGATTTTCAGGCAAATTCATTTCACATTTCTGCATTTCCAGCAATGCTTTGCAATTAATTTCAGCTGTCAGCATTCACACGCATTTTTCTTTCTTCTTCCGTACGTGTTTTGCTTCACTACTATTTCAATACTTCAAATATCAAAATGTTCAGCTCCTTACGGATATTTATGCCTATATCCAACTTTTTTTTTCAAAAAAATTTTTACAATGTAAGTCAATGGAAAGAGTCTTCAAATATTTTTCAACCTACTCCATTTTGAAATGCTACTCCTTCCGCATACTTTCAGCTACAGACTCCATTTAAACTTTAAACAGGTCAGACGGTGTAGTCCCTCATTCGTCCAGGAGTGTTCTATCGTAGAAAAGGTTTCAGTCGTAGTCATCTGGACACTGTTTTCAGAATCAAGACGTTTCGGCTCCCATCCGGAAGTCATTCTCAATTGTGAAAAAATTGGACGGGAACTGGAAATTTAAGCTACTCTGAGTACATAAGCCCTGCCCTCAGGAAGGAATGAAACTAGGTTTCAGGTGAAACTAGCTATTAACAGATACTCAGGCAGATTCCTTCCTGAGGGCAGGGCTTATGTACTCAGAGTAGCTTAAATTTCCAGTTCCCGTCCAATTTTTTCACAATTGAGAATGACTTCCGGATGGGAGCCGAAACGTCTTGATTCTGAAAACAGTGTCCAGATGACTACGACTGAAACCTTTTCTACGATTTAAACAGGTCACAAGACTTTTAGATATCTTTTACAATTTTTGCAATTTCACAATTCATGTTTTGAATTTATAATAGGTATGTATTGCGCTGCTTAGAGTGTGTCACTTGACCTGTGATGTCACCCACTGATCCTCTTCTGCCTTAATGCTTTTTCAAAATGTTTGTACTTGTAACTTCCTCAACTTTAACTTCTCATACGCAATTTCCACATAAATTAGTAGTCATATTTGTCTTGTTTCTTTTCATGGCATTATTTAAGCAACAGGACTGGCAGAGAGCCCTTCAACTGTCTCATTGAGTGTCATTGTATTTTGACAAATGTGGGGACTTTTAAAACTGTGATTTCTCTGTCATTTTTAACTTTATCCACACAAATTACACATATACATGTTCAGTTCCGGTGCTGACGGTACGACCTTACAGTTTTTGAATGATGGTGTCTTTGAGTGGAACTTACAGGTCTCTCTCTCTCTCTCTCTCTCTCTCTCTCTCTCTCTCTCTCTCTCTCTCTCTCTCTCAATGACTGAGAACTTTCAATTACACACAGCTGATGTTGATTAGCTGATTAAACCTCCATCAGTTTGTTCCTCTGTTGTGACTGGTGGATTGATTGTTGAGCTATTTTTGGCAGTTGAGACCTCTGTCCTTTTTAACTGTTAGTAAATTCAGATCTTGAGCTGTTTCAGGTTTAATTCATTCACAATTCAAATCTACCTCTGTCACACACACATACACACACACTAATACATTAACACACACACATCTTTGTAGGGACTTCTACTGACAGAAACACACATACAAAGCGGTTTTTCTGTCTTTGGGAGAACTTCTACTGACAGACACCAGTTACTGACACACACACATACTAACACACACACAGACAGTGTTTCAGCATCTGTGTCTGTGTGTGTCTAACACGCACACACACAAACTGTGTTTTCTGTCTTTGTGGGGACACACAGAAGCTTACTGGAGGACCATAGACAAGGCTGGATTTTCAAAATAATAGCCCAAGATGGTAACCTTATCATAACAGGAAAGTCAGGATGAGCCAAGCTTTTCAAAATAAAAGCCCCCAACGGCCACTATGTTTACAAGAAACTAGAGATGGACTTGGTTTTTCAAAATAAATGCCCCAGACAGTAACTGTATCTTAACAGGAAGCTCAGGATGAGGTGGTTGTTTCAAAATAAAATCCCTAGAAAGTAAGTGTATCTTAATAGGGGGCTGGTGAATTTTAGATCTGATATTAATACAAAGAATTTCTTTTTTCACAGTTTTAAGTCATTTTATTTCTACTTCCAGCTTTGGCAGCATGTCATTCAGCTGTTTCAGCAACATGTTTCAGCTTTAGGTTCAGTTTTTAATTCTGGCAATTTATTCAATGCTTTGCAACTCTCAGCTCTTTAGGCCACTTTTTGTTCCAAAGTGTATACAAAGCATTTCTTCTTTCAGTCTTTTCAGGCAATTCATGTCAACTTCCAGCTTTTACAGTATTACAGTTTAGCTTCCAGCTTTTCTAGCAATGTATTTCAGCTCTCAGCTTCTTTAAGTAATGCAGTTCAGCTTCCAATTCTGCCAATTTTACATTTCAGCTTTCAGATTTTTCAGGCAATTCATTTCACATTTCTGCATTTCCAGCAATGCTTTCAAAATCATTTCAGCTGTCAGCATTCACATGCATTTTCTGAAGGAAATGCAATTTTCTAGTTGTTTTTATTATTTGCAATCTGCGGTGGGCCGACAAAAACTGACAGGCTTAAGCTCCTCAGCAGTCTCAAAGCTGGCAGCTGTGCCTGTTTCTCTTAATCCAGCTACAGTGGTAATAACTGATCATGTCACCTTGTGCATAAAAGCCAAATCAGCTATGCATGAAAGACCTTACCATAAGTCCTCTAAATGTATCCTAATGTCTAACTGTATGGCTGTTTCTGTCAAGATATGAGGATGTAGTCCGGGCTCTGAAGGAGTGTGATGCGCAGCTGGAGGCTCAGTTTCATGCCAACACAGAGCAGATGCAGAAGGCTGAGAAACACATTGTCAAACTACAGGAGAATATGGAAGTTCTGGCTGCACAAGCACGCTGCAAACAGGAAGACCAGCAGAAGGCCATGGTACAGAAAGATGAGACAATCCAGAGGTGAGACAGACACTGATAAAGACAAAAGCAAAACTCATCATATTGACATTAACAAACCTGATATCTGTTGAGCTTTAGTTTGTATATGTTTCTGTATATATTTAATATGCAGCAGCTGTGAGCTGTGATGATGTAACCAGTTGACTGGAGATCCTGTGTGTGTGTGTGTGTGTGTGTGTGTGTGTGTGTGTGTGTGTGTGTGTGTGTGTGTGTGTGTGTGTGTGTGTTTTCAAAGCCTTCGCAGAGAGGTAGAAACAACCCGGACTGGCTGGGACAGATACATCAGTCAGGTCTCCAGTGAGATGGTTGTCAAGGATACAGAGCTGATCACCCTGCAGGAGAGAGAAACCAGACGTAGGACTGAGTGGGAGAGGAGCAGGGAGGAGATGGAAGGGTGAGAAGACAGCAGGAAAGTGAGGGTAGATAGTGATAAATGAAGAAGAAAGAGAGGAGACAGATAAAAACACATTGATTTAGTACCAAGAGGAGTCTCCTTTAACCTCAAGAGAACATAAAGGTTACAGTGAAGACATTTGAAGGTGATAAAAAGATAAGCCGAAAACAAAGAGGGGAAAATTTGTGACGTTTATGTAAATTTCAAGATATGAATTATATGACCTAGTCTGAGCTGTTCTTATAATTTATAAAATGTCTGTGTGTGTTGTCAGGTACAAGCAGCAGCTGAATGCTGGTTTGAAGAGAGAGAGGGCCTTAGAACAGATGCGAGTCCAGGTGGAGCTGGAGTGGCAGAGTCGCTGTGAGGACATGAAGGTCGAACACTATCTTGCTAATGAGCAGCTAATACAAGACCTGACCCAGGCTAGAGACCAGGTCAGCCTCTCATACATAAAACAACCTCTCTCTGCACAGTGTATGTGGTGCATATGCATAGTGGAGTTCACCCACTGTAGGGTTTTGAATCTGAATGCAAATTGCCTCTGTACATTTTTTAAACTGATGCTGCACCTCTCTCCTTATTGCATATGTATTTAAGGGAGGATAGTATAGATAACAGGTGGAGACATGTTAACAGTGGTTGATTATGTATTCAGATGGATTTAATGAGGACACACAATTTGCAACAGTCAGTTTTGCCAGTCCTGCTTCTCCATCTTCACCTAAAAATTGTAATATAATCATTGTATAAGTTATAGTTTTTCTCAGGTGGACTTGGAGTGTGGCTGAAGTAAATATTGTGGAATTAAGATCACTACATTATAATTTCTTCTTGAGCTCTTGGTGATCTCACGCAAATCTCACCTCAGAACTGCACCCACAAGCTCTCTCCTTCACTAACAGAATGCACTTGGATGCCCCATGTGTCACAGTGTGGTAGCACATGTCTGACAAATACTGTAATGCAAAGAGAACTGGACATTCCAAATTAGGAGAAAAGGGGTAAAATTGCAAATTAAATATAAAGACTGCAGTTATACTGATTTTGCAATTCAGTGGACGTCACGTCCAAGTTCACTGTTGATTGGCACAAAACCAACTCTGGTTTGTCTGTGAAATATTGTGTTCATTTGTTATTGTTGCACTCTAGAGATGTCCTGAGCCGATTCAAAGGATCGGTATCGTGGCCGATCCGGGCATATTTTAATGGATCAGTATCAGTTAAAATAAAGACGATTCAAATCTGATACTCTCTTTACTGAACTTTACCATGTTTTGTCCACCTCAGCCTACTTTTGCAGCCCTGTTCTCCTTTACAACAGCTGGTCTCTACGCTGCCAGCATTCCACTGCATACAGTATCCAAGTGAAAATGAGAGTGTGTGAATATGAAAAATTATTTGGGCACACTGGTGAGTGACTCTGAGTTCAGACTCAGAGGTTGGGAAAATGCAGGGATTCACTTAACTGAGAAGCTATTTATGATTAGCAAACATCAGGTACAAAACATTCATGTAGCAGCTTCTCAATTTTAGCCAGCGCTGACTGGCACTTTTATTGGTTAAAATCACATATCGGTCATATCAGCTGTCGTTAATTAATGTTAATTCTGTGAATGACTTGATGGTAGGATAAACTTGTCTGTTGTTTGGTCTTTACTCAAAGACTTTAGCCAAAGATTGTTTGTGTAGTGTGTTGTGTACTTTGTAGCGTATTGTTGCCACCATGACAAATGTCTCATCATAACAAAAAACCTTTCTCGTTTTAGAAGACCCTCATTACTTTATAACAAGACATTTTTCATGTTATTATGACATACTGTATTTTCTCCTTATTACTAGATACCAAATTATTCTGTTTTTACACGAAACCTTTCTTGTTTATAACAATCACTGTATCTTATGTTATATCACAAAACTTTCTCATTATTTCACAAAACCAGCGTATCTTGTTAAAACAAACTTTGCTTGTTATAACATGATATGCTGGTATGTTATAACTAGAAACTTCCATATGTTGTTAAAACAAGACGATCAAGAGATTGTAGCCTACATTGGCTAAAAAAAATTACAATGACTGGTTTAAATATGGTTCAATTCAATTAGATTCAATTTTATTTATATAGCGCCAATTCATAACAGAAGTTATCTCATCGCTCTTTTCCTATAGAACAGGTCTAGATCGTACTCTTTATAGTATTATTTACAGAGACCCAACAATTTCCACCATGAGCAAGCACTTGGCAGCAGTGGGAAGGAAAAACTCCCTTTTAACAGGCAGAAACCTCGAGCAGAACCTAGGCCCTGGTCGGGAGGCCATCTGCCTCAACTGGTTGAGAGAGAGAGAGAGAGAGAGAGAGAGACAGAGATAATAATATATAAGACTAATGATAATAATTGTAGCAGCGGGTGTTGAGCAGGAACATGGGGGCAGTAGGTGGCTTGCAATCATAGATCCAGACTTTACAGCTCCGTAGGCACAAATACCTGCTGAAAGCAAGAGAAAGAGAGAGGAGAGAGACGAGAAAGCTCAAGTTCAAGTTTTATTTGATGTTTGGGACACGGTCAATTAAAGTACCATCCATCCATTATCTATACCACTTATCCTGTGCAAGCTCGCGGAGGAGACTGGAGCCTGTCCCGGACCAACAGGCTGGGTACACCCTGGACAGGTCAGCAGGGCTGACAAAGACATTCACATCTACAGGCAACTTTTAGAAGGGTTACTAGTTAAAAATGTTTTTGTCCAGATTAATGTAAAATATATGTGTAGGAAATGGAACAACCCAAGCAGTGTTTGGTCCCTTCTTCAGGCAGAGGTGGAGGGGTGATTGTGGTGGTGCAAACGTACTCGGCATTGAATATTTTAGGTTATTCAGTTTGCTAAGTTACATACATTGAAACATAGGAATACTGGTTAGCCTCTTGAGGTACAGCACATGGTCAGGAAGGGTAGGCAGGTCTTAGATAGAGGGTGCGTCACTGCTTTGGTGCTGATGAGAGAGAGGGGCTGAACTGAAAGCACATTTAAGCGCCCCATTATCCCTAATGTCAGTTACTGTATCTGGCTTTATTGCTTGTGCTGTCAGGAGGTGGTGGTGGGAGGGTAGGAAATGTCCATTCTTGTCATATAATTTAACATCTGCGGTCCGGTATGCCACACTGCACTGACCGGTTCCAAGTAGTAGCCCGGTCACTGAAAATTACTGATACTAATTACACACACAATGATTATGCATAGGTTATGATTACTCTAGGCTAAAGTGTCTCTTCAGGCAATGATTTTTGATCGTTTTAACACCATATGAAAGTTTCTTTTCATAACAAATACCAACTTACCATCGAGAAAGGTTTAACAAGGTTATAAGATTAAGTTTTTTTTAATATATATATGTTATTTTTAGAGTTAGCTGCACTAAATCAGCCTGTCATATACTGTAGATTTCAAACCCACTATCAATCTGTGGAGATAAGGAGATCAACACTGCAGAGAAAGTACTGACAGCTGCTGATTGTGAGGACAGACAGTATCTGAAACATAACACATTGTTAATAACATGCTGAATAACACACCACAGTAAGTGGTAATCAGTTTGTACATGTTAAAGTATGTACAAGATTTATTTTATTTGCAGTTTTGCAGTTTTGAGTGAGTCAGCAGCAGCTAATCTTGTTGCAATATCCTCAATCATGTGAATCACACTATTTTATCCTGCTGTCATATTATTTAAAATCAATAAGTTTCATATCAAATCAATAAGTTTCATGTCAAACCCGGGCAGCTGTGGCTTGGTGGTAGAGTGGGTCGTCCACTAATTGGAAGGTTGGCAGTTCGAGCCTGGCTGCTCCCAGCCCACATGTCGACACTGAATTAACCCCAAATTGCACCCGCTGTGCTCTTGCTGTGCCTTCGGTGTGTGAGTGTCTGTGAATGATTGGTTAGTTTCCTTGAACTGATGAGCAGTTAGCATCCATCAGTGTTTGAATGTGTGACTAGAAAGGCACTATACAAGTACAGTCCCTTTACCATTTAACTATAGAAAATGTACTACATTGTTTATTTTGAACATTAATACGCACATGCACATACTCAACACAGTCTCCCCTGCTGAAAATATGTTCTATGCATGCATGTAGTCACGCCTCACTGCTGACATATATTGGACCTAAGACTCAGCCAGCGCACTTGTTTTACAAAGAACATTTGTGACTCCAGATGCAGAATGTATGCTAAAGGAGTAAAAGGCTTATTAAATCTGTCTGATGGTAAGCAAACGGCAATCTTTTCACTCATTTATAGTGCATGCTGCTAGTTGTTTGGGCAGTGAGTGCATTGATCTTTGTCAGATTGCCGAGGCAGAAATAGAACCATCTTTGTCTCTATGCTGGTTTGAAGGCCCAGGGTGATGATGTAGTTGATGATGATGATACTAATAAAGGTTTTATCTTGGTCTCTATCAGGCTAAAGCAGAGCTGAAAGAGAAAGAACAAGAGCTGCAGGACCTGACTGTCTTACTACATTCTGTTAAAACAGAGAGAGACCAGGCAATACAGGTGAGAATACATCCACCTTACATTGTGCAGACTAATAGAACCATTAAAAAGTGCTAACCTGTTAACCAAAGCGAAGCAAAGCAAAGGTACCCCTACCAGGTATGGGTGCTGGCCTGATGAGTTTGGAATCAGCCTACTGATCATTAATCCTCAACATTTAGTGGGTCTTTACATAGAGGTTTATATATTGTGTGGTGAACTGACAGCCAGACATGCTCGTTCTTGTTTTTACACCTGCACACAAACAAGTGCTCCAGCTCAGTGGCATAAAGCCCATAATTGACTACACATGTCATATTTGACCTTTGGGTGGCCTTTTCAATTAATTTCACTGTGATGGGGGTGGGACCGCTTGGGAGCTACAATGTCCTATCATATTTCCAGCCAAACGTTGGAACTGAATAATAGCATACTTCAAGGAACAGTATTAGGGGGCGCCCCAGTAGCTCACCTGGTAGAGCACGTACAATTAAGGCTGAGTCCTTACCGCAGTGCCTTTGGTGTCGATTCCAACCCACGGCCCTTTGCTGCATGTCATCCTCTCTCTCTCTCTCTCTCTCTCTCTCTCTCTCTCTCTCTCTCTCTCTCTCTCACCTTTCCTGTCTACCTCTACAGCTGTCACTATCAAATAAAGGCAAAAATGCCACAAAAAATCATCTTTTAATAATAAATAAATAAATTCTCACAATACAATTTAACAAATTCTCCGGCTAATAAATATACTTTCAAGTCTCAGGCATGTTGTTAATGGCCGATTACAATGTGACCTGGTAAGTGTCAGCATGAGCATATCAGCTAGTATGTCAAACAGCCTAACCTGAGTAACAAATACCACTGCATTTCCTGTAGATATGTCACAGTAAACCTGGTCATAGTGGAAAGCATTTATTGCGAATCAGGTACACCAAGAACTTAAGTACTGAAAGCTAAACTTTGCAAGAGTTTTAAAAATGGAACTTTCTCTCTAGAACCCTGCATGACTTGCAACAATGCTGTGTCTGCAAAGTACCGGAGTAGGTCATGCAGGTGCAGGCTGTTGTCATGATCAAAGCTCATCATGCCTCAGCACTGCCAAATTGTGTCAAGTGCAGCTTACAGTTACCAAAGGGGACTTTGCATTTCCACCACAGGGCTGGTTAAGCCAGACTACAGAACATTAGCCTGTTTCAGACATGATCCCCATTATAAAAATTATCTGGAAACATGTTGGTTTCATATCTGAATAAATGTTTAAGTCATGACCGCAATCTTACTAGGACGGCCCTGTAACATTTCTGTAACACTTCCCATACGACACATATAGGCTACAGCACAAGGTTAAATTTGCAAAGCACATCTTGTTCCGCCTTTTTAAGAACACAAATAAATGTGTCACTGTTGGACATTATAAAACAGACCAGAATTCTCAAATAAATGATTGAATGGGATGAGAAAATTAATTTGTGGATTTACTGTGAGGAGAGGGCTGAGCATCCCTCGCTTTCACGATTGTCATTAATTAAGGCTTCAACTCAAAATAAGTTTTAAAATCTATCAGTGATGCAACCTGTGAGTTGACTGAGAACACTCTTCTTCCTGTATCTCATTACTTTCCAACTCACTGCTGTCCTCTGTGGACCAGGTGCCAAATATCACACAAGTATTGTGGTTCTTTCTGTAATTGACCTGTCACATCTGAATAAAGCCATAATGAACATTTATGTAATAGACACGTATGTCTGCATGACAAAAAGCCATTAGTTTAATAGTTAGATGAAGTATTCTGTGTCTTAAAAAGGGTATAGTCAGAAACTGAAATCTTTGACCTCAGACTGTTTGTCCATAAATGGTACTGAGCCTCTCTTAGATCCCACAGGATTGATCAGCCCAATTAAAAGTGAATCAGACATAGTACAGCTACTTATTAAATCGTGTGGATGCATAGCTCTGTACTGAAAAACCATCACAGCCTTGGCCAGTGCCAACATCATTATGAATTCAGAAAGCTCCTAATCTGTGGTTTAATCTACATCAACTACATTAGCTAATTCATCTGTATGATAGACGGGAAGCTGTTACAATGTTAAAAAACACTATGTTCACCAACAAATATGATTTTACACATAAAGGTCAGTTTACTAGTCTTGAGGAGTACTAATCAGCCTGTGATAAAAGTTGTGGCTTTGGTGGAGCTTTGTCAAGTTTAAAAAATTACCTTAGTTTTGGACCATTTTAAAACAGAAAACCTGCATCACAGACTTGGGGGTGTGGAGTGTGAATGGGAAGTGTAGTATCCAATGTTTTAGCCTCAGCGTCTGTTACTTCGATTTTGACAATTTTTTAAAATCTGTCTCTCACAAGTTCCCCAACTTGAAAGTGAAAGACTAAATCCCTGGAGTACTCTTTTAATGTTTGAGATCATCCAAACACTATAAAAATCTAAATACTAAAAAGCTACAGAAAATACTTTCCACAGAAACCTTCCAGGATTGTTTTATGAGGTACAAGATAATTCATTTATCATTATACAACACAAGGTTGTACAACGAAATTAAGTTAGTAGTCCCTACTATATATATATATATATATATATATATATATATATATATATATATATATATATATATATATATATAAAAACTTTGTCCTTCACCCTCCGCGGGTGGTCTCATCCTTCGAGCTCGGGTCCTCTACCAGAGGCCTGGGAGCTTGAGGGTTCTGCGCAGTATCTTTGCTGTTCCTAGTACTGCACTCTTCTGGACCGAGATGTCTGGTGTTCTTCCAGGGATCTGCTGTAGCCACTCCTCCAGTTTGGGGGTCACTGCCCCGAGTGCTCCGATGACCACGGGCACCACTGTTGCCTTCACCTTCCAGGCCTTCTCCAGCTCTTCTCTGAGCCCTTGGTATTTCTCTAGTTTCTCATGTTCCTTTTTCCTGATGTTGCCATCACTTGGTATTGCCACGTCAATCACAACGGCTTTCCTCTGCTGCTTGTCCACCACTACGATGTCAGGTTGGTTCGCCATTACCATTCTGTCAGTCTGAATCTGGAAGTCCCACAGGATCTTGGCTCGGTCATTCTCTACCACCTTTGGAGGTGTTTCCCTTGGTTATGGCGCTCCATGTATGCTTTTCCTGCCAGCATCTTACACCCTGCAGTTATGTGCTGGATTGTCTCAGGGGCCTCTTTGCACAGCCTACACCTTGGGTCTTGTCTGGTGTGGTAGATCTGGGCCTCTATCGCTCTGGTGCTCAGGGCCTGCTCCTGTGCAGCCATGATAAGTGCCTCTGTGCTGTCCTTCAGTCCAGCCCGCTCTAGCCATTGGTAGGATTTCTTGATATCAGCCACTTCAGTTATGTTCCGGTGGTACATCCCATGCAGGGGTTTGTCCTCCCATGATGGTCCCTCCTCCAGCACGTCTTCCTCTGTTCCCCATTGCCTGAGACATTCCCTGAGCACGTCATCTGTTGGGGCCTTATCTTGATGTACTTGTGGATCTTGGATGTTTCATCCTGGATAGTGGCTCTCACACTCACTAGTCCACGGCCGCCTTCCTTACGGCTAGCGTACAGTCTCAGGGTGCTGGATTTGGGATGGAACCCTCCATGCATGGTGAGGAGCTTTCGCGTCTTAACGTCTGTGGTCTGTATCTCTTCCTTTGGCCACCTTATTATTCCCGCAGGGTATCTGATCACTGGCTGGGCGTAGCTGTTTATTGCCTGGGCCTTGTTCTTGCCATTGAGCTGACTTCTTAGGACTTGCCTTACTCGTTGGAGGTATTTGGCCGTTGCTGTTTTCCTTGTTACCTCTTCAAGGTTGCCATTTGCCTGTGGTATTCCAAGGTACTTGTAACCATCCTCAATGTCTGCTATTGTTCCTTCTGGGAGTGAGACCCCTTCTGTGTGGACTACCTTCCCTCTCTTTGTCACCATTCGACTGCACTTCTCAAGCCGAATGACATCCCAATGTCAGAGCTGTAGATCCTGGTGGTGTGGATCAGTGAGTCGATGTCCCGCTCGCTCTTAGCGTATAGCTTGATGTCATCCATGTAGAGGAGGTGACTGATGGTGGCCCCGTTCCTGAGTCGGTATCCATAGCCAGTCTTGTTGATTATTTGGCTGAGGGGGTTCAGACCTATGCAGAACAGCAGTGGGGACAGAGCATCTCCTTGGTATATGCCACATTTGATGGATACTTGTGCAAGTGGCTTGCCATTGGCCTCAAGGGTGGTTTTCCACAGCCTCATCGAGTTTGCAATGAAGTCTCTTAGAGTCCTGTTGATGTTGTACATCTCCAAGCATTCAGTGATCCATGTGTGCGGCATTGAGTCATATGCTTTCTTGTAATCAATCCAGGCAGTGCACAGGTTGGTGTGTCGGGCTCTGCAGTCTTGGGTGACTGTTCTGTTAACCAGGAGTTGGTGTTTGGCTCCTCTGGGTCCTTTGCCAATGTCCTTCTGTGCTTTGCTCATGTATTGATCCATACATCCTCTCCCATATACTTTTCCAGTACTGCTCCGTTTCCAGCTTTGGTGGGTCTGCTCTGCTGTTATTACCCTGCCATTGAGCGTACACTTTCGCAGGTTGAGTTGCGAACAGCCGGTTTATTCTTCTGGCTTCAATATCTCTTGTGTACCTCTTTAGGCGGCTGGCCAAGGCTTGGAGCCTTTGTTTGGCAGTTTCGAGTGCTTCAGGTATGGGCATCTGGTTGTACTTCTTTGGTACTTGCTTTCTCATTGCGGCTCTTTCAGTTGGCTCAACTCTTTCAGTTGGCTCACTTCTCTCCGGGCCTCCTTGATTTTTGCCTCCAACCTTCGTTTCCATGGTGGGTACTGTCTCTCATGGCTCCCATGGTTGCTCTTGTGCCAAATTGAGCTACACTGAATATTCAACATCCACATGAATATTCACCTACAATAATTACTTTATCTGTTTTAAGGACTAAACTTGATAAAAATTCAGAATAATTCAGAATTGGTACATGTTTATGTGCCGCACAAGCCGTCAATTCAGGTTGGCATAAGCGGCATGTCGTGTTTTGTGTGCGGAATCCAAATGGAGCGGAAACCACACCCAACTGGTGGAAACCGACACTGAGCTGGTTGTGTTATGGAGCACACCCACAGAGAAACGTTTCACCTCTGCCCATACGTTGTTGTGCACAGTGAAGCTAAACATATATTTGAGAGGAAGAGGACTTTTAAAAAAGACTCCTCCCAGCCCAAAGATGATGTGGATAACTTAATTAACAATCCACTTACTTAAATTACATTGGTTTAAGGACACTAGCCTCAGATCCAGGAATGATGATGTTGGTCCGTCTGTTCTGTCTGTCTGTCTGTCTGTCTTTCTGTGCGGCCATTAGTGTAGTGTGGTCGACTTTGGTCCAGAGCAAGGAATCTTGACAACCGCTGACCAGACTGGTATGAAATTTGTTTTGGATATTCCCCAGAGGATGAGTCATAGTGGTTTGGGTGACAACCATTTCTATGATGATGAAAGTTCCACATAAACACAAGAAGTATCATATTCTGTTTGTCAGATTGCCACGAAATTAACTGAGGATGAACTCTTTCCATTTTTGACATTTCATGACCTTTCCTCTTATATATATATGTGTGTATATATAGGCCAAAATGTCACCTCTGCACACTGAGTTATCTGTTCTATTGGTAAGGTGAGACATCGTCCAGCTGCTGTGACATCTCAGTGTAGTTCATAGAGGATTGTGTTTGTGTCAGTGTTCAGTGTTCCTAGCAATGGTCCCTGTCACTGAAATGCCAAGAGCTGTTCCCTGGACACATTTCTCATAAAAATAACCATAAAGGGCATACTACTGATTGATTGGGAAACTAACCTCCTGTCTTTTATCACCTTTCAATATCTTCCCATTTCTCTGCTCTGTAGGTTTACTTATCATGATACCGACACTAAAATGTGCCTTCAGCTGCCACAGATTGTCTTCCCTCAAGGAGCAATACCAGCTTTGGCACAAATCCAACTGTCGAATCATGCACTATTTTCACCCTGCTCCCATGATCTCAGTAGTGGGATGCCAATAATGATGGGCATATTTTACTTTTTATCATGCTCATGAGGGTTAACTAACCTATTACAGGCTTACCCCCACACACCTATATATCACCTGAGGGTGTTGTATTTGCAATCCTCCTAAGAGTGCGATCAGAGCTGTCCTGTTTTTTGGCCTTTGGCCTTTTCCTCGAGCATCCTGAGAGGTATGATGGCCTTTCAGTTTGGCTCAGTGCCTCCCCTACATACCAGCCTCTGTGAGCTCCACTGGCACCAACAGGAAAAACATATCACGGTCCTGTCCATGTAAACCTTCTCAGATGACTCCAAAACCACTTAAGCTGAATACCTGGAATGAGGCACTACATAGCAAGGCATGCAATATGTGTTGACTTATTATTTTAAGACATTAGGCTGCATGTTCCAACTTTCTGTGACAATGTTCAGACATTACATCTGCCATGTTCAAACTATACAATACTGAATATGATGTTACAGCTAATCCACCACATTTCAACGTGAACAGAACTGAAGTGACCGTTTTAAAGTACAAACGTCACATACAGATGGCCTCACAGCTGGTATTTTTGCAGACTGTGAAGATAGCAGGAATGCCAAATAAAACACTTATAATGGGAACATGCTGTACATGTCCATTTATTTGTCAGATAAATGACTGAGCTAATATATCTTTATCAAATTGTAGGGTTTGTTGTAATGGTAAACATCCTGAGAGGATCATGACTTAATCTTTGGCTTCATGCCATATAGTCAGTGTAAAAAATGTCTGTGAAAGCAAGTATGTGATAAGATGGAACTTTAATTATTCCTAGAGAAATTGTTGATATATAATTCAGCATGGCAACAGGGCCAGTGAAGCAACCAGCTGTAGATTCACATTCATGTAAAAATGTCACCTCACCCCGAAATGTCTCTGGTGCCAAAGCCCCCATAGGACTAAAAACATCTGTGGTACAAACCTGGCTGACTGAACAACATCAGTTACCTCAAGTAGGTGCTATCGCTCTGCGATCCTGCAACTCAGGATGTTGTACTGTGGTGTGTATTCTGGTAACTGTTAGAAATGGAGTTTATGGTATTTCTCTAGCCAAGGGGATTTAAGCAGAACACTCAGGTTGGAAGAGTGTCATCCATCAGATGATCACAGCTTTCTGAAAAGGTCAAACCCTCCTGTACAGTGTTAAAGAAGCAGAGTGTGAGCACAGAGCTGAGATTAATGTTAGTTGGAAAACAAATGGTATTTTTAATTGGAAGTTTAATTTTTGTTCGGAGTGGATGATGGGTAAAATCCTCTATCACAATACATGTAATTTTATATTATGATATTGATTATTATTGTGATATAAAATAAAACAATTGAAAAACAGTTTATGGATAAAATAACCATTCAGGGACGTCTGTTTTGGTTAATCCAGCAAATTATATATCTGACAAATCATTGCCCTCAATTGTCTCACACACCCAGAGATTGTAAAGGATTGGTTACCACGATATATACGAGGGTCTTGATCTTCTTCATTTTTATGAATGATATTGTGCATACAGTATGTATGTTCAGAGCAATGTATCAACAGTCGTACATCGACTAGTCCCCACAACTAATCTGTCTCTTATTAGTTCGTCCCACAGTTGACTGTAGTTGCAGTGTTCAGGCAGAGTATACAAAGCTGCCAAAGGAATCCAACATTTCATTTTCACATTTTGTTTCCTCATGTTGAAACAGGCTCTTTAAGGATGGCCTCATTATGGGTTATGGTTAGCATTATTGTACCTCAGCCTAGTTGCATCTAGGCCTACCTTAATTAATCACTGATTTAATGCACTACCTGGTGAGCATGCTAAGTGACCCAAATCAAACACACCCATGGCCAACAGATGCATACTGGGTCTGACTAAATGCTAAATGCTAAAATGCTCATGGTAGATCCTCACGAAGACTTCTGTGTTTACTGAGGAACCTTTACCATCAGTAAGGTGTGTGTGTGAAGCCTTTCTGCTGAGAAGGTAAACAGCCTCATCCCCCAGCAGATGGAGCCTCTAAAAGATCCTTACGACGAGGATGGTGTCCTGGACCAACCGGCTTCCTACTCACCCAGAGAAGCAGGTAATTAATGCTGATCATTTGCTAACTGGCCATAATCATTAATAGTAATATTCAATTCAATTCAGTGGGGCTTTATTGTCATGGGAAACAGACATTGACATTGCCAAAGCAAGTGTGAAAAAAAAACATGTACATAAACAGAAGAAATGTGTTATTAAAAAAAATATATATATACAGATATAAAATAAGATAAGTAATAACTAGGGCTGCCTATCTGTCTGTCATATTTATATGAATTTTCTTTTTTTGTTTTAACAGAGGTTACTCTTATAACTCTGCAGCCAGCAGAGTTGGAGGAGTACCAGTGCTGCTTCATCTTATCTATCATCATCATCTCCAAGTGAACATCAGCAGGACACCCAAGTGACCCTGCATGACACACCAAGATATTTTGGTTCTAGAGAAGGAGAAGATTGGAATGGAAATAGAAAATGCAAAATTACAAAAAGAAGTATTAAATTCAGAAGGAAGTGCTGCTATGGAAAAAAAAAAAAAACAGGATGCTTACAAATAGTGAGAGTTTCACACTTGCCACTTTTTTTTATCATAAAATGAGTATAAATGAGTAACATGTTTACAATTGAAAATGTATGCTTGCACTGCAATGTACAATAAAATGTACAATAAATGAACTTTCTTCCAAGGTCATGTAAGTCTTCTCTGTGCTCCACCCTGTGAAAAAGATTTCTTGTTATTATGTAGGTCTAAGCATTAGTTTATTATTATTTTTAAGCATTAAGGTCTTAGCATTAGTTTTTTTTATCAAGACAGAAACAGCATTGAATACTTTATAGGTGGAAATATGCATTTCCTCCCACACTGTCAACAATAGCACATTTATACACACCTCAATTAGTCAGAAGTGGTTTTCTATCAAAGTTCGCCTCACAGCATTCCCACTTACAGTGGCATTATGCTCCTGGTCATACCTTCTGTCCTCATGTGGGCCCTCATCAGCTTCTTCATGTAGCTCATCCCCATGCCTCTTTCCAAAGTTGTAAAGAACTGCTAGTGCTACAGTGACGGTCAAGGTGGTATCTAGTTTTACGCACAGTCCATCTTTTATGCAAGGGAATCTTCTTTTCCATACTCCAAAGACAATTTTTATCTATCCTCTTGCTATAATCTGACAGTGCTTCCGGTTTCGAAAGAGCTCCCCATTTACTCCACCAGGGTTCTGAATTGGGATGTGAGTACAATCAATAGCACCCAGCACCCCTGAAAATCCAGCTCGCCTATAGAATCCAGCAGCTGTTTCCCCCATTGGAGAGAACCGGATGTACTGGTTCTTGCTATTGCCCTAGACACTCTGCTGACAGTGGAGTTGTGTAGGCCAAACAAGTCCCCATCCACCTTCTGGAAACATCCGGTGGCATAAAATCTTAGAGCCACCAGGAGTTGGAGCATCGGTGGCACAGCTGCATTTCTTTCACTGCGATGTTTGACAGTTGGTCCAACCGTCCCATTGAGCTCCATAACAGTTTCTTTGCTGAACCAATCCATCTCACATAGGCAGCCATTAAATTGGAGTTTAAAGTTTTGGTGTAACAGAATTCAATTTTAAATAATTTTAAGTTTGATGCCATGATTTAATCCGGTTCAAAAATTAATCCTTGTTGGTGCAACCCAGCCAAAGTGTTAAAAACTGAGGAAGCCTACAGTCGGACAGAGAGGCTGAGTGGACTGATTATATTATGCATTGGGAATGAACAAGGAGAAGTTGAACCTAGAGCAGATTGTGGAGGACTTCATGTCAATAGACCTATTTATTTATTCATTTTTGTTTAATTATCTGAGTTTTGTCCTCTTTTCTGGTTAATTCTAGTAAGGCTATACAGAGGAAGGCGGTTGTATATTTATAATCGATAATCAGTTGTATGCACAGGCTGCAAAGTACGGTCTATAGAAATGGAACTTGTTGGTTTGGACATGAGGGCTCGGTGGCACGATGTTGTTTCACTAATGTATACGTTGACATTTAATGCAATTTATTGTGATGCGCAAAAATGTTACGCAGACGTTTACTTTTATCTGAGTATATTTTTACACAAGCACTTTTACTTGAGTACAATATAAGGATAAATACAATTCAACCGTTTAGCGCATAAAATAGGGCCGCAAATCTTAGTAAATATCTACCAATGAATGCAGGACTTTCACTAAAGCATAACTGACATTATACATAAACATGAAGATACATACAGTACACTACTCTGTCCAGATGAGTGTGTATCTATCCACAGGGTCTCACACCAAAGGTAGATTCTCTGGCATCGGAAGAGATCCGTCGTCTGCAGGAGCAGAACAGCGTCCTGCGGGCTGTGATTACCCAGATGAGGAAGGACATGGAGGGTCTCAGCCATCTCCTACCCAATCCCCAGGCTCAGCCACAGGCCTCCTCTCCTCAGCCAGTTCAGCATTCAGGAGCCCCTGCCACCACCTCCATCGCCCCTACAGCTAACACTCAGATGGCAGCAGGTGTGGACAGCACTCTTTTACACACACATGGTTGATGATTTTCATCATCCAGCAATTTTCTGTGGCAAGCTACACTGACCTTTTTATTGTTTAGCTCCAGCGGCTGGTTTCACAAAGATAGACTTTTACTATGGCTTAAATCAAACTAATAGTCAAACTTCAGATAGACGTCTAAATGAATCCTTTGCACATAGCTGTCTAGTTCTTGACTATCTTCTTAAGTAGGACTAATTTGCCATGAATTTTGGGTAAGCTAAGACTTTTTTCAAACTACAAAACATGACTGGCTGAGCAACTGTGTCAAACCATTTATCCTAGGAGTAGGGTGGCTAAGTTTTTAGGCTTAAAATAAGTCAGCCTTTATTTTTGTCAAACTTTCTAACTTGCAATCTAAGGGCAAAATTAATACTAACACTGCAGACCAGTCTAAAATATCTTGGTGAAACCGGCCCCAGACTACACTCAGGCTCTGGAGCAGGAGGTATCCCTACTAAAGGCTCGATGCCAGAGCCTCAAGGAGCGGCTAGAAGGTGTTACAAGACTGCCCAGCCTGGCTCCAGCTACAGACAAACCTACAGAGGACCTGGCACCCATAGGTATTTGTTAATGCGTCATTTATGTTCGTCCTGTGTTGCACTTGAGAGTTTTGGTGTCCCACACTAAATAATGTTACAGCTTTACCACCATTACATGAACAAAATTGGGATTCAGTACTGAAAAGACAGGACTTTGGACTGAACTGAATTATTTAGGAAAATATTACCTAACAAAACATTGAGTCCTAAAATGTCTATATCAGCTTTCAAAAGCCTATAGTAATCCATCCTTATTACAGTTGTGCCCCATAAAAATAAGTTCATGTACAGCTATCATGTTAGTGGTTGCACCAACTAAAAAAAAGGTTTTCATGTAGACTCCAACCATATATATAATTTTATATTACTTAATGTTAACGTACACATGTACAGTGTTTGCTACAGATGGTGGCTGAATGCTTAGCAGTAACAAAGAAGTCCTCAAGTAATGTAGTGCAAGCTTTAATTTCAGTGTAACTTTTATTGGAGACTTAAACTGTAACCTGTGCTCATATCCATGTTCAGCTGGGGAAACCTGGCTGCTGCTCTCTTGCAGATATTAGCTGTCCAATAGACAAACACAGTTTAACCTAATGACAGAAATCTCAGTTGGAATGTTATTTGTATTCACTAGATATATTTTAAAAAGGCATTGTGTGGAAATTTTGTCTTAATTCCTCTTTTTCCTCTTGTATGTGGTATGGATACTATAGGTGGTCTGTGCCTGGAGAAATGTGCCAACACCTCTGCTTTGATGAAACAGGAGGTCAGAGTGGCACATACGGAGTCTGCTCTTGCCAATATCATGGAACAGGTACTGAAAGAAAATCAGTGAACTTTAGTGCCGACCCATGACTGGACAGATTTCCACCATCAACACGCAAATGTGAAAAGTGGGCAAGATAATTCCCTTTTATTGTCTCTCAGTACTGTATAACATTGCCCCAGCAAAAATGGTAGTTTATTAAAGGGTCAGTTCACCAGTCAGTTATGTGAGATGATGGGAAGATATTGTGTAAGCTGCTACAGAAACCCAGTTCCTTCAAGTTTCATCTCATCTTCCTTCCAGAGTGCACTGGTGCGACAGCTCCAAGAGGAGAACCTGTATTTGAGGCGGCAGCAGTCCTCAGGTCTGATGTCTGGTGATTTGTTTGAAAATGTCCAGGATGGTAAAAGCAACCTTACTCTCCTGCATACCAGGCTGAGGCAGGCAGCGTTCTGTATCGCCCGTCTGAGCAGAGAGAAACAGCAGCTGATAGAGATGGGCAACCGCCTCCGTGCCCAGATCACCACTGCTGGACTACAGGGTACAATAACAGACACACTGACCATCACACACACAGTACATTAAAGAGCAGGCAGTGTTATCATCACCATGTGCAAATAAAGTGACAATATCAGTAGGTACAGTAACTGACCACAACTCTGTTGGGTTTATGGAGCTGTTGATCAGCAACAGTGACAGTTAATTGGCCAGGTAAGATTTGTCTAAAAGCTCGCCTCCTGTGAGACACAGAGTTGCCAGTTTATTAGGTATACCTAGTTAAATTCAGTGCAATCCAATACAACAACAACTGCAGTAAAACCTAGCTTGTTCAGTTTCTGTTGACACTGTACCAGCTGATTCAAATATAGGGTCATTTTAGAGGCTGTAGTTTGCGGTGCTGTTGACTTTTATTGCATTTTGTTGAAAAGTGGGTTTTTACATTTACCACCTTCTGAAACCTTTTCTATGACACCTTCATTTATCTCGTAGGGTGCCTTCCATTCAGCTAATATGGCTCCACACTTCGCTTACTCACGTCTTAGCGGAGAAACGAGATAGAGATGCCATGCAAGAGTTGAGAGGATGCAGGAATTGTATTTACCAAATGGAACATCCTGGCTCACTCATTTTGAGGACACAGCAAATGACTCATGATGCACTGCATGTCAACTATCAAATGTGTAGAAATAATTACATAAGAGGTTACAGTTTAAAATCACTTGGTGCTTGATGATTGCTGCTCCAGTACCAATTGTGGATCTATTGCAGCATCAGTCAGCATCACCTGATGCTGCAATATGACATGATGCTATTGTGTTGCACCAAGAGAAATGAAATGTGTATATTATGAAAGAACAGAACGGACAGGAGGGAGCAGTTTTTATTGCTGTGATTTTACTCAGAATATTTATAGCTTAGAAAAAATAGACAAATAGACAAAAGAGTGTTTAACTCATTCATGATTCAAATTCTTCACAAACATATTTTTATTTTATGAATAACTATAGAGCCACAGTTGGTGCTGTTATTCCTGTTTTCACAGGGACTTTACCCAGTCTACAGTATTACAATCATACAGCATTATGAATATTATAGGAAAGCCATTTCCAACAGCTGCCACTGCTTTTACTGCCCCATCAGATCAGCTGACCAATCACTAAACAGATTCCAATCAAAGGGGTGTTGCCGTGCAGCAAAAAACTTCAGTATAGGATACACCCGGGGTTCCTCGCTCCAAACTCCTCCAGGAGCCTCCTCGCTCCTCGCCTCCTAAGGGATTGGAACATCCTCAATAACGGCGGACCTTGATCAATTTCCGGGTCACTGGCCGGAGGACGGAGGAGCGAGGACAGTAGGAATCATAATTAGCAGAATGGAAAGTACCACCAGAACTCTGTGTGTCCAACAGAACCAGAGAGGGACTCCTCCACTGAGAAACAAGGAGACCAGCATGACCGGATGTCTGCTCTGGAACAGCTGCAGTACCAGCTCACCACACAGGTATCTGCTCCAACCCAGTTTTCCAAGTCTCTTCAAATCCATCTTTCACTAATAAACTGTTCCTTCCTCTCAGTTCCTACAAAGGCTCTTCTATGTTGCACAGTCAGGCACTTATCTCTTACCTCAGTGTCACTTTCATATTGTACCTCTTCAGATTCACCAAGTGTGACAGTAACTAGCAAAAAGGGTTCACTTTAGTACCCAAGTGGTTATAGCAAGCTGGACATGAGAATCTTCTTTGCCTCTGTTGTCTCCCATTTGGTGCCATAATGTGTGTGTCCAGGATGCAAATACTGCAGCACCTCTACTGATGGTGGCCTGTTGGAATGGCTTTTCTCTCAGTGCTCCGGTTTCCTCTCTAACATGCATGTTAGGTGACTTTGAAACTCTAACTTGCCCTATGAATGAATGGAACACTTTAAAAAGTTAACAAGGTCTGCTGCAGTTCAGTGTTGTTTTTTTGTCAACGTGTAGAAATTATATGTTGTGTGGTGCACTTCCAAAAAGTTGAACCCCGCCAACACGAGATTTCAATCCATTCTTTCACTTTTCCTCAGAATGAAATAAACATATGTGTTGTGTTGATAGTGTTGATCAATACAGTGGTCAGAGCAATATTTGTTTTGTAAACTGAGCTAAAGATATTTTGTACTTATATTTAAGTATGTTATAATTTAACAATTTTATACCAAATATGACAAAGTCCAAATAGAAACAGAACAACTGTTTCTCTGTTTCTCTGTTTCTCTCTGTTTCTCTCTCTCTCTCTCTCTCTCTCTCTCTCTCTCTCTCTCTCTCTCTCTCGTTGACTGTCCCTTCATTTCCCTGTCATTTCCTTTCTGTCTGTGGATTGCTGCTACAATGGAGGAAAAATTTAATTAGGGACCACCCAAACTAAGTGAGGTGGTTTGGCTGTCTGTCTGTTGATCTCCTCTGCTCCATTTCAGGTTTCAGTACCATGGACAGCGCCACACCTACACACACAAACTCTAATTTACTCATTTCACAGCACTTAACGCCACTTGCTTAGCTGTGGGGCTTACAGAAATCACATGGTTGTGTCCCTACCAAAGATTAGATCAAACCTACACACCTGAGTACTATAGATGGTATCGACTTTGCACCTCAGGACTTTGCCGGTGTTCAGACGGAAAGCCCATTCTGATCTGCTAGACATTGCAGTGTTTCTCCAGGATCAGTTGAATCTGAAGTGCATTTAGGCTGGCAATGTGGTGACTTAAGAGACAATCAGGCAATTGCTGAAAATACTGGATAACTTAAAGACAGGAGTAGCCTATCTCCCAATGTCTCAAAACCAAACAAATAAAACTGGATTAAACTAAACAGGCATGAAATCGAGCTAAACGACAGCTTCTTGCAGGATTTTGAGGTATCTCCTTAATTCAGTAAAACAGAGCAGTTTTTTTTATCTTCATGAAAACTTATCTCGTAATTCTGAGATAATTATCTCGTTAAAAATACAAATACAAATAAATGAAAACTACATGAACATTGCAACTCTTTTTTTATGAGTGTGTGTATGTCTAGGTCATTCACTATCCCTCAGGTTGTGGCATGTTGATACATATTGGACAGCAAGATATGCCCTGTCTCCTTCTCCTAGGAGTATTTTTAATTTTGAGAGTTTGGAGGGCTTTGGAATGGAGGGTGTCTAGGGGGCTGGATTTAAGGTGATTAAAACATTTTAGTGCTCTCTTTTGTATGTTAATTATCAGTGGGTGTCTGCCTAATTCTGCTCTACTTGCATGTGTTGGTGTTTTTCTGTGTACGTGTAAAATGTATCTGCAGAATTCTGCATGTAAAGATTCTGTTGGATGATTGTCCCAGCGGGTATAGCTATGATGACTGAGTGGACCCCATACTTCACTATTATACAGAGTAATGGGCTGGATGACACTATCAAATATTTTTGGAAATCATAAAATTTCCTCTTAATTGTATATAGAGCTCTTCAAGCTTTTTCTTTTAGTGCATTCACTGCCATGTTGAAACTCCCTGATGCTGTTATGGTTATACCAAGGTAGGTATAACTCATACTGTGTTCAATGATATGATTATTTATGGTAAACTAGTATTTGTTCTCCTGGCATCTGGGGCATTTTTGAAAAATCATGACATTAGTTTTCTTCATATTTACTGCCAGGGCCCAGTTCTGATAGTACTTTTCTACTATGTCCAGCTGTTGCTGTAGTCCTTGTTCAGGAGGAGACAGTAGAGCAAGCTCATCAGCGTAAAACAGAGACTTCACCTCTCTATCTAGGAGGGAGAGGCCAGGAGCAGCACATTGATCCAACTGTACAGCAACTTTATTTATGAACACATTAAGTCAGACTTAAATTGCAACCCTGACGAACACCTCTTCTCTGGGTGAAGGATTCAGTTTGTTTGTCTCCAATTTTTACAGCACATCTATTTTCCAAATACATTGATTTAACCAGATCATACATTTTGCCCCCTATACCACAATGTAGAAGTCTGTAATAGAGCCCTTCATGCCAAGTAGAGTCGAAAGCTTTCTTGAAGTCAATAAAACAAGTGAATATCTTACGATTGTGTACATGTTTGTTAATTAACCCTCTGGGGTCTGAGGGCATTTTCTCGATTTTACATATGTTCTGAAATTCACCTTTTAAAAAGGCACTTGCATAACATGATACCATGTGTTTTATATCAAAATGTGCAAAAAAACCTCAGCTCTCTGTATAATGAGGCACCACTTGTTGAAGTCTGATTTTGGAAATTCTTCAGACCTCTTGTAAAACATACCATTAATCATGTGGGCAAATTGTTTTGGTGCTTGAAATGGATTTACCAAAGTCTTAGGTTCACAAAGGTAGTGTATTATATGAATAAAACAAACATTTACTATGTATATAAAAATCCACCCAGAAATAACACACTATTTACAATATTTACATAATGAGCATGTTTCAACTGTCATGCCATGCTGCAAAAAAGTTGTGGCAATGTCCAGAAAATGGTAGAACAGGTTTCTGTACCAACACATGGTTTTGTATTGTGAATGAGTTGTAATACTGAATGAGTTGGTCTGATCGATCAACTCCACCCATGTGTTGATTGTACTCTTCACACAAAAATCACAAACATAAATACATACAATTCTATGAAAGACAAAGTCTCATCTGTACAGAACAGTGTGATAAAATAGTCAATGGCAAAGCATGTTTTCAAAGTGTGAATGGAAGTGAAAAAATATTACATTAGTTATTATATTAGTTATCAAAAGGAGATCACATAGAATACCCTAAATGTGTGTGATTTGGATAAAGAGATAGTTCAGAGATACAGTACGTTAGTTTTGGGGAATTTTACTGTTTTTCCCACTAAGAGTCAGAAACTAATACATGCCTTAAGACAGACAATTTTTATGTTTTTAGTGTAGTCTAAAGTTATGAAGTTGTTGAGTGTCTATGGTATCATATGACATAATCATGATCCAAGAATTGCGCAAAACTAAGCAAGTAAAATAAGTGGAGTGAGGGGACGCCTTTTTCGTCTCAGACTTTGAAAACCTCTGATCTATACTATTTGTAAGTGAAGCTCACTTTTACAGAAAGAAATAACTTTTATACAGAGTAAACCTTTTCTAATGGACAGTCAATTTTGTCAAAGTTCGTGACTAATTTTACGTAACTTTGTTTTAGCCAAGATGGTCACATTTAGCTTAGCACGAAGTGCACTGTTACTGTGATATTGCAAACAAGCTTTATGTAAAATAAATACACTTGACCATCTTCAAATGGATCCCTATTATTTTGGTATTCCTCTCCATCTTCGGAATCAAACCCTTCAGGCTCTGAAACTCCTCCCTCATCCTCGTTGCTGCACTCCAAAATCGCTGCTAAAACTGCTATCTATGTAACATCGCCATTTTCTGTCCTTGTCTTCTTTTTCTTCTTATATATGTTTTTTCACGGACTTTCTCTTTCCTCTCTATGTCAACTCATTGAAAACTGCAGTGTTTTTCTGCAGCGTAAGGTGACGGGCGCGCCCTTAGTGATTTCCTGAGTGTCCATTGGTTTGTTTCAGCCAATGCAGACCTTCACACGAACCTACCAATTACGTAGGTGACAGACAGACGAGAGATCTCTCCGCTTCCTGTTTGTGCTGCATTTGAGCATTTAGTTTTTAATGCTGTCTGGACCACAAGCTTTCCTTGGCTGGAGTTCTTTGACTGTGTGGTCAATTCTTCCAAAGTAATTGGAAAATCAAGGGGGGTTTGGTTATCCCTAATTGTTTCTTCTAATGTTTGGGGTTTTTCTTTTATAAGACATTTCTCAGAATTAATTAGATTTATTGGTATGTCTTTGTACAGATTTTCAAAATGTGCTCTCCAGATGTCACCATTTTGGATGGGTAGTGCTTGTGGTTGCTTTGTGTTGAAGTTGTTCCACATATCCCAGAATTGATTTTGATTAATGGCACTTTCAATATCTTCAAGTTTCATGTGGGTATAATTTAGTTTTTTGTTTGTTTTTGTATGTTTATATTTGTTTAAAATGTCATTGTACCTAATGCGTAAGGCTGGGTTGTTTGAATTCAATTTTATTTATATAGCGACAATTCATAACAGAAGTTATCTCATTGCACTTTTCCTATAGAGCTAGGAGGTCTAGACCATACTCTTTATAATATTATTTACAGAGACCCAACAAATCCCACCATGGTGGTTTGGTTGGTGATGTTTTCCATTTGCTATTTTTCTCAGGTATTTTCTGATTGTCTTGTATTCTTGATCAAACCATTTATCTGCGTTTTGCTTTTTAACAGGCTTCCATTTTTGTTTTATAAGGTTGGCTTTAATAGCTGCCTTATGAAATATCATATTGATATCATCAGTGGCCTTTTTTACACCATCTCTGGTAGGGACATATTGATTTTGGTTATATACTGATATGTCATTCATCAGATCAGGTGAGTTCAAGGCCAAGATGAATTTGTCTCCAATGTCTTGGGATAATCTGTAAGTAGGATTTAATTTATACAGCTTACTGGGTTCCCTTTTTGTGTCACTCATTTGATTGGTTTGATTTGATTTGGTTGTGGTCTGAATGGGGGATTGCTGTCTGACAGTGAATGTACTGATAGTGGGGTCCATGTCAGTGATTGCATATTCTACTACACAAGACCCAAGAGCTGAGGACTATGTGAATCTCCCTAAAGAGTCCCCTCTGAACTTACCGTGAACTATTTACAGGCCTAAGGCCCGACAGAGATGCACTACCTCCCTGCCACTTTGGTTTATTTCAGAGTCAAGGTTGTTCCGATGGGTGATGGTTGCTGTGGTAAACAGGGGAGACTGACCAAACACATGGTTGTTGCCCTGTCGGTCGATGACATCAGGTTCAATTCCTGTTCGTCCTTTCAGATCTCCAGTTAGAAGCACGTTTCCCTGGGCCTGGAAATTGGCGATTTCTGAGTGGAGAGTTTCAAAAATGTCTTCTTCATAATAAGGAGAATCTACTAAATGTGTGATGTTTTGCCCTTGCATATGTTTTTTTAATTTTACAGAGGGCACCATGACTTCATTATGTCCTGGAGGTAATGAGCAGATCATTTTGACATGTTTCTGTTAACACAATTACATCAACAACTTTGATAGATTTCATGATTTCAGGGTTTTCATTCTTGAGCTTGAAGGTTGAGGAGTGGAGACCCAGAATATTCCAGCAGCTTATATAAAATGAAGGCATAAAAACAATCAAAATGAACCTGTATAGTAGACAAATATAAAAACGCCTACAACTACCTAAACATTTACAATACTGACTAATAATTTTACATGGATTATATGGAGGCATGTACTATTTTCACTAATGTTACTATTGTACTGACTACTACTATTGCTATCATTCTGTTTCTCAAGTGAGAAGGTGCGTCTTACCTGGACAGAAGCCGGGTGCACAGGGTGTGCAGCATCTCCCTAATGTCTCCCAGCTCAGAGGTAGCAAGGGGCTGGACTGTGGAAGTAGGCTGGGCTACAACTGCAGCATAGCTTCGCTGCTGTGGGTGAGGAGGGGGACATGGGGCAGCTTCTGCAGTATAGTTCCGCTGCTGTGGGTGGGGAGGGGGATAAGGGGCAGGTGCTGCTGCATATCTCTGCTGCTGATGCTGTAAAGGGAGTTGGTGGGCAGGGGCTAAGGAGGTGGAAGGTAACCTCTTCTGGTTGTGCTTCAAAGTGGTGAGGTTGTGGGCGTGTGGTGAGTGGGAGGTCCAGGCTCAATAGTTGTGTCTCCTCACAGCAGAGGGGATGATTCTGGGGTGGTGATGGGGTGGAGGAGGTTTGGGATGGTCTCTAAAGCTCCTAGTAGAGGAGGGAGTGGGGGCATTGCGTCCCAGGGCCATGTCTTTGAGGGTATTTGCAAATATCTTGACCCGCTCTGTGTAGATGGAGTGCGTCATAGAGGTCCGAGGTGCCAATGGTTGGGTGGAGGGCCAGGTGGACGTTGGGTAAGTTCGCACATCCTCTTCAGATCTTCGTATTAATGTCATGGATGACATGTGGAGGGTCTGTCCTAGGCAGCAGGGTGGAGACCACAATGCAGGTGTCAAGGAACTCCCTACTGACCTCCTCTGCCATCTTCCTCACTGCCTCAGTAGTGTTTTTATGGAGGCTGTGTAGGTCATTTGTTCCTGTGTGGATCACCAGGCATTGAGGGCTCTTGAGGGTCTCCTTTTTCAAAAACTTAATTGCCTGACCTGTGGTGCTGCAGCATTTAGAAAGCTTGTTTGTGTCCAGGAATTTTCCATTAGAGTCAGCTAGCAGGAGCACTTGTGGGGTTTACTCTTCAGGCTGAGTGGAAGAAAGCTGGGATGGGCAGAGCTGGCTGTTGGCATCTGGCTGTGTGGATGTATCAGCAGGTGCCAGGGTGTTGTTGGGCTGAGTGCAGAGCAGAGAGGGTGGGACAGAGACAAGGCAGGGGTTTGGGACACTGGCAGGGAGAGTCTGTGTCTCTGTACTTTGTTCTGTCATTGTGGGGATTGAGAGTTGGTCTGTCAGGTGTTGGACTTGCCTGGTGAAGCTCTTTTTTCTATTCTCAGTATCCTCCTTCACTTGTCTCTTTTGCTGCTGGAGCTCCTCTTTAAGCTGCTGCAGAGTGTTGTCTGGGTGGTCAGACAGCCTGGCTTGAGTCAGCTCTTTGAATTCAACAAAGTCCAGCTCCAGCAGGGATTTCAGCTGGTTGGTGGCGTGTCTGGTGTGGGAGGAACAGAGATTGACAAGGCGGTGGTGTTCCCTAATGGGCTTTCATCATCTATACTGTCAGAGGGGACATTGATCCTCTTGGTGTCCACCTCAGCTTTCAACAGTGTAAATACCTCTTGAAAGGACTCCAGGTGTGCTTCATTCCCTTGGACCATGACCTTTCCTTTGGTGTAGTATGTGATGGTAAGCAGAGGGTCATCCTTGTCAAGGTGTTCATTTTTACAAATCTTTAATCTGCCTCCTGAGCCACTGACCTTGCTGGATACATGTGCATAATTGCCGCACAGAGTATCTTTCCAGATGTAGATGGAATCAATGAAGAATATAAATTTGTTCTTCCTAGCTTCTTTTTGTTGGGCATAGTCAGTGAAGAGGACTCACACGGTTTTCACAGTGTCTTCTTGTGTTTCTCCCTAGCTATTCCACTCTTATATTTAGCAGGGTACTGAATCACCTTGCTCCTGCTGTGCTGGCTTCTGATTGCTTTCCATGGCGACAACTCCAAGGGGAGCTAAGCTAACAATTTTCTTTTTCTTTGCAAGCTTTTCTAGCCTACAGACACTGGCAAAAAACTGAACTATGCAGAATTTACCAGATATATTAATGTTACCAACAAGGATCTTTTAATTGTTCTTCTTGTCTCTATAAGGTACCTCTTCTGTTGGCTTCTTCAGTGCGGTTTCTTCTTTGGAATGTTGTTAACAATGGCAGGTGCAGTTGTTGATTAATGCGGTTACCTCTTCTTTCTTCGCAAAATGTCCCACTTATTTAGGTCCAAGGTTGAGATATATTCAGGAGCTCATCTTTTGGTGCAGCTACTCTTATGGAATCCTCTCTCTTATCAGTCTTCTCATCTCACTCTTGGCAGGAAAGTGAATATGTTATGTTTCACGATCTAAAAGACCAAAAAGCAGAACACAGCGAGGGAGAGGACTGAATCATAAGTTCAAATAGTCTCTATTGTAAATGTGACAAAAGATCACTGGTGGGGAGAATGCTCCTCCTGAGCGGACAAGGCAGGTGTAGTGCCAGTGAGAAAACCTCCCAATGTGGCCCATGGAGAATTGGCAAGGCTCAGAGGGCAGAGGCGGTGAGAGAGTGTTCTGGCATGGTAGGCAGAGCAGGAAAGGCAGCTGGACATGATACTGCAGAGATCAGGTAAACCACGATGACTGTGATCACCAGCAGGAAATAAATCTGCAAGGTCACACAGGAGCAAAAAAGTCATAGTGAAGGTACCACAATGGTGCACTGACACGATCTGGCGCTGGTTGCGTGGTAGAGTCTGGTAGATATACTGTGAGGCTTGATTGGGTGATGAACGTCAGGTGTGCTCGTGATCAGCAGCAGGAGGGAAAACCACAGTGCCCTGCCCAGGCCAGTACACACACACACACACACACACCAAGAGATGAACAGAGAACTGACAAGGAACACAGGGAGGAGAGAGCAACTCTAGAGTACACAAGGATAGGAGGAGAGATGTGGCTAAACCATGACAGAATAAGTGTATTTTCCAAAATGTTGACCTATTTTTATAAACTGGGACAGTCCTGATATTAGGATCATGGAGAACAAATGACATTGACACATGACACATGAGTGGAATCACACTTTCAGTACTGGGGAAGAGATGATTTCACATGAAAGGGCAAACGTTTTTTAGTTATTTTTCTGATGACATGAAAATAATTTGAATGCATTCTTTGTTGTTTTGCTTATTGTTTTTATGCCAAATTAACATTTTACAGGAACTCAGAAAAGAAAATGTAATAATAGAAGACATATTTGTCAGAGCTATCAAAGAATGGTTAGTCTATAAGTCTTGGCAACTGGGGGGATAGCATGAACGACCCATGTGCTATGCCCTCCAGGTGAAGCTCAGCACTGGCAGGTGAAAAGAAGCAGCTGGTGACACCATGTGTAATGGAGGTCAGGAGGACAAACAAAAATAGATAACATAAATAAAAAAGACAGCCACGAAGAACACTGTCTTAAAGACCCCAAAGGAAGAATGATCCTGGTGTTGTGTACTTCTCAGTGCTACCTCCAGAGAGCACAGTGGGTTCACTAATGTATTTGTGCCTTCAGGAGCTGCAGTACGCTTTGAGGCAGAGGGCTTGCACTTTTGCTGAACAACTCCTCCCTGGAACCAACAACCAAAGTCCTGCCACAAAAGGGGCTGCCAACCCTTGGTCCCAGGGGCACAAAACCACAGACATGCCTGAGGTAACAGCAGAGTCTTAAATACTGCATTAATTGATAAGGAATAACAGCTCAGTTGCCCAGTTCACTCCACATTGAAGGGATATCTGTTGGTGCAAAACTGTATCTGAGTTCATTCTAACATACATACATTATATAAACTTATAATGTACTGGAAAGTAAACTAAAATATAGAAAATCTATTTCTCATTTCTCAATTCATGTTTAGCTATCTCTATGATTCCAGACTTTTCACACACACTGTAAGTAAAACATCTTAAAATGAATTTACTCTCCAGCTCTCTTCTTCTTTAGAGCTCCAAGAACGAAGAGAACACTCCTTTGGTCAGCCAGTCACAGAGCTCACTGGATGTGGGGCCAGAGCCCACATCACTGCAGTTGTTAAAGGAGCTATGGGAGATACTGGACCATGGACTCAGTCCATCTATTTTCTCAGAAGGTAACCACACCAGAATAACTAGGGCTCGACTACTACTAACTTTTTTTGGAGACAGATACTGTTTTTTCATATTTCTTAGAACTGTTGTCTCCCCTTTCTAGCAGTGAGAGTAATTACACAAAAACTGTCAACACGTGCTTATGATGTAGCTTATGCCTACAGTGAGCTCGACCCAGGCTTGTGTTCAGAAATAGTTACAAAAATACAGACATTTCCACAGTTCCAAGACAATAATCCATTATTTAGGTAGAGTAAATGTAATAGCTATATAGCCTACTTTCCAGATATTTTACCAACCTGTCCAAGAGCAGCAATGTGACATCTGTGTCAAGGAAAAGCTAAAGCTACACCAATGGTTATCCATGTTTGTCCTCGCTTTCGATTGTTTTCTTGTTTTGACTGTAATCCTTCCTCTGAACGCTGAGTTTATTTTTTATCGGGAGCATCTGACACTTTTCTAGGACTCTTAGGTTTTACTCCTAGTTGCTGTAGCCTACAGTTGTTTCAGAGCCATGTAGAGAGAGAGTTGCGTCAACTCCGTTGGCATGACTGCATACAATAAAACGTTGCCAAAGCATATTAACACAAACTATACAATCATAATAAACAAAATAAACAATAAACAATGCTCAATAATAAACATTCTCTCCAATGCACCTTTTTTTTTCAGCAATGGTGGATTGCGGAGCTCTATATGGCTCTGGGTTGCTGCCCGCTTCCGCTCTGGCAAACCAACCCAAATCAAATCAAAATTAAACCAATCATTGCTGGTTGGAGTAAAACGTATCATTACTGATGTGCCAGCGTGGAAATGTCGCCACAGACACCAGATTTAAAAACTCCTATACTGCGAAATACAGAGAGATTTACCTGACTCATGTGTCAGCATTGTGATTTTTTGGCATATGAAAGCCATATTTAAAGCTAGAGTACTTTTACATATAAATGAACGTCTGTTACATCCAAGCAAGTTTACAGACCAAGCAGAACCAGACTCAGGGTGGGTGGGTGGGTGGGGTGAGCATAATGCAAATTCCATCTAGAATTTTAAAATAATAATAATGTAATGGTAGTGGTAATATTAATAAAGTAATAATAATAGGAATGATAGTGATAGGAATAATAATAGTAAGAAGACTAATAATAACAATTATAGTAGCATAACAATGAAAGTTTATGGAGTGTTTCCTAATAATATTGCCTAAAGGAAGCATATATAAGGTGAATAGAAGCACAGAACCTTGTGGAACTCTATGACTAACTTTGGCATGCACAGAGGACTCACTTTAGTGGGTGTAGTCTTGTATTAGGGACAGTATGTCCACAGAAAATCTAAATACATAACCCCTTCACCCAGTGTGAACACCGTTGCAGTGGTTGGATCAGTGATGGACAGATGGCGGGATGGTTGTTGCCCAATTTGTGCCTGTAGTCTCTGTCAACTCTCCAGGGAACAGTTTCTCAACCAGAGTAGCTGCCAAATCAGGCTGAGACACAGTGATCAGTATCATACCATCTAATAATTGTGAAACCAGACAAACCTGGCACATGGTTTCAGTACACATATGATAACTGCAATGACTGGGTCAAAGAGTTTATTACAGATATTAAACAGCTGTGTGAGATAAAGTCCTCTTATGTGCGCAAGGAGATACTGTACAGTTGTAATGTGAAAACAGAGCAAGAGAAAGAGATGAAATGTGAAATCTGTATCTAGATCTTCATTTGCATCAAAATACACATAGGGATAGGCAACAATGGGTTAATGTGCTAGATTTAAAATGTTAATGTAAAGTATTTAAAAACAGTCCTGCATCCACGTCTGCACGAAAAATGATTCACTTGTTCCTTGGCCCGTGCCCTAATTTCCCTCCAAATTTCATTGAAATCTTCTAACAAGGACAGTTATGGTAGTTTGGATGCATCCTGGTGCATCTTCACCTTTATTTTCATCTCCATAGCTCCACTTTAACAAAACTATTCCACATTCCAAATAACCCCAAAATTCCCCCAAAACGGTATCTCCATTTGAATTTCAAATAAAGCTCAGATTTACTATATGCTTCAGTCTGAGCGCTTCTCATCATCTCACCATGTTCAAGGACAAACAGTGAACATAAGGCCCAGGCTATTGTCAAAAGTTGTTGAGGAAGTGTTTATCGCCTGAAAGCCTATGTTGTAGAGAACTGTGCTCTCTCTGTCCAGTGTGATAAAGGGGTAGAGTACACCTTTCTTTCCTTAACCGTTATCACTAGTGTGGGTGTGAGGGACCGAACTGGCAGGCATGAGAAGTCACAGGTGGAGCTAGAGAGTCCGCCATTTTCATTCCCCTCGATGCCCCTATGAGCTGGAATCCACATAAACCTGACTGCTGTCTCTATATGATGCAGTCTGAATAGTGTATATATATAAATATATATATATACCAGCGCTGATAGTGAGTCTGAGCATAATATGACCTTTTTAGCTTATTTTGCTCTATCCGCTGCAATGCCATTACAATAGCTAACATCTTGACTGTATGTATTGTTATGTGATCTGGTGTTCTTTCCTCAATGTTTTTATTTAAATCTGGAATAACAAAAGCAAACCCAGTATTTCCATTCTTAGGTTCCATGGATCCATCTGTATATATTGGAATAAATGTTTTATATGTTGTTCTTAGTCTTTCATCAGCTGTATCTGCCCAATTTCCATTTCCTTTATCTCTCTTTATTTTCTCTTAAATATAAAAATCTAAGGACACAGGAGGAAATAACCATGTCAGAGTCACTGGGGCTGCGTTCCGATCGCCTAGTAGTTCCCTGCTAAGTGGACTGCACAGGGTATTCAGCCATGTTATGTAATATTGCAAACCGTAGGTTTGTGAGGGTGATGTTTTGAGGCAGGTCTGTGTGACGCTACAGTGTTTGAACTGGCATGCTCAGTGGTTTTCCCCTTGCTTTGGAAGTGAGAAGAGTTTCCCAAGCTACCTGTGTAATCTTTCTTATCTCTTGCATTGAGGGGTTACCTTGATGCGTCATAAGTACAAAGTGAGTGCGTACACAAGTTCCGCAAGAACAAGGACTTGAAGGTGTACATTAACAAAATCTGTAATAATCTCTGGGAGGCTCAAGATGGGAATGTTTAATTTGGAGGGCTGCAACCATTGATGTGATCTCGTCAGCAGTAGAAGAGAATTCTTCTACTGTAGTTATCTCTGACACTGGGAGGTTGTGACTGTATAAACTTATGGACAGCTTTAGAGCTGGTCTTCCACACAAGTTTAACTTTCTCCCTTTGGGTTGCATGGGGCACATCAATTAGATTGTGATCTAATTCCCTAAAGTAGTCGTCTATGTGGTGATCACAGTTGTCTGGATGAAAATGTTCAATGTCCATAGCTATAAACTCAAGCAACTGTGAGGTCATTTCCAGTGAAGGCGAGACTAAGCTAGCATTTCTGTAGACGTGTGCATCACGTGCTACATTTCTCTCTGGTTGAGAGGCAGGGGCTGAACAGTGCAGAGAGGAGGCTGAACAGTCCTGGAATGTTCTAGTCCCCCCTTTGAAGGGATGAGCACTGATGAATGTGTCATGTATCAGTGACTGAGAAGAACATGGGGCAGAGGATAAACTACATATCTCCTCAATGTTTGTTTCAGAGAGATGGGAAGTCATGTAGCTGTTACCTCTGTCTCTCAGTGGAGGTTGAGGAACTGACTTCGTTCCCAAGGACTCAGGGTTGGGTCCCCAAATTAATAAAAAAGAAATTAATATTGCACAATTATGAATAATTGCCAACAGTACTACGCCTCATACAGGGCACCATTTGTAGGGAATTACAATGGTTAAAGGGGCACGAAATTGTGTAGGGGCTGATCTGTTAACTATCAGAATTATCAAAGATAATAATAAATAATAACTTTAACTAATAAAGTTCCTCAGGGCACCACTCTTAAAAAACTGAAAATGTATAGCCAATTAATTAATTTAGGCTCATAAAGTATACATTAGGTGTGTGTGTGTGTGTGTGTGTGTGTGTGTGTGTGTGTGTGTGTGTGTGTGTGTGCGCGCGCAGGTCTGGGTGCGCGCCACTAAGAATGTGTGTATGTTTCTTTGTTCAGCCTCTGTATGTCTCATGTGCACAAGCATGAACACACGTGTTGCAGACAAAAGAAAACACATGGAGCGGGAGTTTTAAAGTCCCTCTCCGCTGTGTGTTTATGTTTAAGGCCAAATTAAGGTGTATGTGTGTGATCTGTGTAGGATAACAGTTTAACAGATAAGTTAAAAGAGTTGGTAAGCATGCAAAGACTGTCTGTGTGGAGTATAATGATACTAACATCAGTTTAGCGGAGGCTGAGAACTAGGGTTATAATAATAACCTCACATTAACCATGGAGAAGATCACAACAATAAAACAGACGATCACAACAATAAAACCTCAACAAATCAAATCAATACATGTACATTGACAAAAACTAAACAGTCCTCTGCTTAGCCAAGTATACTGTTAAGATATGCGAAGCTATATAATGCCCAGATACATTACCAGTCCGCAAAGGAAGAAGTTTCTTTGGTTCTGCATTGTTAGCTGGCGGTTCCGTTGTGGATGGGAAAGGTGGGGAAGAAGTGGGGTTCTGATCGCAGTCCTTTGCTGTGCCGTGTTCCGATTGTGCAGCTGGAGGAACCGGTTGATCCGTCTGTTCTCCTCAGAGTTAGCTCTGCGCTAAGTGGCTCTCTGTTGTTCTTGTTGCTTGGCAAAAGTTAGTTGACTTTCTTGTTGTAACCACTGGCGCTAGCGTTAACTCAGCTTGGTTACAGAGATTTTAGGCAGCCTCTTGCGTCGCTGGCATAAGAAAGAGAGTTCGGTTCGGTGTATCTGCTCTGAGCAGATTACACAACAGAGGAGACCTCTGGTCTCAGGTCCCAGAGAGCGAGCCAATGAGCAATGGCCAGCTGATCCTTTTATTGACCTGGTGACATCACGGGTCACAGACCAGAGTTCATACACAGGTGTGAAGTCTGGAGGATTGTAGGAGATTGAGTTCGATGGCTCAGTTTCATAAAAAGTTCAGTTTAAATCACACAAATGAATGAATTCAACTGTGGCCCCAGTGATCTGAACAATCTTATAGGTTTAGGAACATACTCCCTCACAGTGTAGGTCAATACCCCAGTACAACTTTCTTTGGGAGATTTTCTTCCTCAAATTCCAACAATATACTTTCGCTGTCTTTCCTCATCCCTTCTCTGAAGACATGTAATCTTTGTGCATCCCCCACCTTTCCGATCTGCTTTCACTTCATCCATGGTGACCTCAACTGGTATTCCCCTAATCACTCCCTTATTCCACCTGCTTCCCTTCTCCACACGGCTTGCACTTATCACTTTACGCTTCCCTATTTCCTTCATCCTACACACCCTTTCTCTCTGCTCTTTATTTCTCAGAATCAGAATCAGAAATACTTTATTGATCCCCGAGGGGAAACTCTTTTGTTACAGCTGCTCACTATCCTGTCAGTGCACACAGGAATAGAAGTTCTAAGCAAATCAGAATATAATACACTATAATACAGGTAAGATAAATTAAGTACAAAGTGGATATAAGTATACAATTAAAATAAGTGTACAAAGTGGATTTACTGGTTGATGATAAGTATGTACGGTACAATAATACAATGTAATAATACAAGTAGTGAGTAATAGTGCATGAACTGTCAAGTTAAGTGTAGCTTATTAAGATTATTATGAGACGGTGGATATTGCACAGCAGTAATAGAAGTATGAATAAATATCAATAAATAGGGAATTTTAAACTGAAAAGAGTATATTGCACAGCAGTATTAGCACAGAATATTGCACAATTATTTCAAGTATTGCAGGGATGTTAATGATCAATGTCCAGTTTAGTGACTTAGGGTCATGTAGACTAACACTTTCTACATATGATCAACAGATTCCCATCTCTCAAAACTTTGGCCATTTTTATCTCACCAACTTGATTTTTTAATATCGTAGTTAACTTCACTGGGCTCATAGAGTGAACTCCATTCTCTTTGTTAAATCTGAGTATTACCTTAAATTAATTTTCCTCGACCCCATCACTTCACTTCACTTTCCTCCCACCATTCACCATTTCCTCCCCCAGAGCTAGTCATCACTTTCTTTTGTTTCCTCGCCCTTTTCCGACAGAAGAATGTCCTCATTTCACTCTTGTTCTTTCGTTCTCCTGGTCTAATCTCCATACTGTCCTCACTCTCAATTTCATTTGAATCTCCCCACTCTGGCCCATTCACAGGATAGCTGTGCCTACCCAGCGTAGTTTTCACCGCTCTGTCGGGTTTCCCAATGCCATCCAGAGAGACCCCTTGCCTCCAATTTCCCGGGGTCAACTGCAGTTTTCTCTCAGGTTCATCAATTAATTCCTATTCCTAATCTACTCTAACGTGTAAACTTTTAACCATACATTAACTCCGTTTCGCTCAAACACCGCTGCACATGTTGCGCCGATGACATGCACTGTGCTGCCCAGGCAAGACCAAACTGACCACAAAGGGAAACATATATAATGGCTGATCAGACCATTTTCTAAATGAAGGGGTAACACAAAAACAAACCCTACCAACTAAACTATGAATAACACAATGCAGTAATTAATCCAAGTATAAATCATTTAGCAACCACCAACAAACTAATATAGTCTAAAGAAATTCTAAAAGCAAAAACAAAATCTCTAAACTAGAACTCCCACACACACTTCCTTGTATTTAGCTGCTCTGCTTCTGGGTGTGCATCTTTTGCTCTAGCCAGACAAGATGTCCCTTAAGTTAAACTTAACTAAAGACTAAACTAAACTAAAGTGTGACTGTACAGAAGATAACCAAATGTGCGTGCTACAAATAAAAACTAATGTACTACCAACAATGCTTAATAAACTATGAGTATGATGTATGAAACAAAATCAGTGTGTCATCATTTATCTGTTTGCTGATGTACGTGCAATGTGAATGTAATGTGCATAAGGTTAAACGGTCAAACTAAATGAATAAATTAACTATTAAGTGTAAACTATAAAGAAAACTAAGGTGAGTGCAGGAGCGTTACCGAAATTCAAATCAGCTGTGTCGCAGCAGGTGTAGTGAACGACACTCGACTCCATTGCCCCTTTAAAAAAGAAGATAATAAAACAAAGAAGTTATCTCTATGGTACAACCCCCAAACCCACTAATTAAAGCAAGCATTGCGAAAACTTGAACGGAAATGGCGTTCCAACAATCTGGAAGAATCTCATTTAGTCTGGCAAGATAGTCTTAAAACATATAGGAAAGCCCTTTGTAATGCCAGAGCAGCCTACTACTCATCTTTAATAGAGGAAAATAAGAACAATCCCAGGTTTCTTTTCAGCACTGTAGCCAGGCTGACAGAGTGTCACAGGCTTATTGAGCCATATATTCCTATAGCCCTCAGTAGTAACAACTTCATGAGCCTCTTTAATGATAAAATTGTAATTATTAGAGACAAAATTCCAGTCAAATGTCCTGCCCTCAACCGGCAACGATTTATCCTTAAAGACAGGGACCTTAGAAACAGCTGTAAAACCTGATATATATTTAGACTGCTTTTCTCCCATCGACCTTCTCCAAATAACTGTCTCTTAGACCCTCTGCCAACTAGGCTGCTTAAAGAAGTTTTACCCTTAGTTAGCACTTCTTTACTAGATATGATCAATCTGTTTTTATTAACAGGCTATGTACCACTGCCCTTTAAAGTAGCTGTAATTAAACCTCTTCTTAAAAAGCCCACTCTTGATCCAGGGGTTTTAGTCAACTATAGACCTATATCTAACCTTTCCTTTCTCTCTAAGATCCTTGAGAAAGCAGTTGCCAATCAGTTGTGTGACTTTCTATATAACAATAGTTTATTTGAGGATTTTCAGTCAGGATTTGCATCATAGCACAAAGACAGCACTGGTGAAAATTACAAATGACTTTCTAATTACATCAGACAATGGACTTTTCTCTGTACTTGTCTTGTTAGATCTTAGTGCTGCGTTCGACACCATTGACCATCACATCCTATTACAGAGACTGGAACATGTAATTGGCATTAAAGGAGCCGCACTAAGCTGGTTTAAATCCTATCTATCAGATCAATCTCAGTTTGTACATGTTAACGGTGAGTCCTCTGTGCACGCCAAAGTTAGTCATGGAGTTCCACAAGGGTCTGTGCTTGGACCGATTCTATTCACCTTATATATGCTTCCTCTAGGCAATATTATTAGGAAACACTCCATAAACTTTCATTGCTATGCAGATGATACCCAATTATATCTATCGATCAAGCCAGATGAAACTAACCAGTTAACTAAACTTCAAGCATGCCTTAAGGACATAAAGACCTGGATGACCTGCAACTTTCTGATGTTAAACTCTGACAAAACTGAAGTTATTGTACTTGGTCCCAAACACCTCCGAGACACATTATCTAAAGATATAGTTACTCTAGATGGCATTGCCCTGGCCTCCAGCAGCATCGTAAGGAACCTCGGAGTTATCTTTGATCAGGATTTATCCTTTAACTTCCACATGAAACAAACTTCAAGGACTGCCTTCTTTCACCTACGTAACATTGCAAAAATCAGGCACATCCTGTCTCAAAATGATGCTGAAAAATTAGTGCATGCATTTGTTACTTCTAGGCTGGACTACTGCAATTCCTTATTATCCAGCTGCCTGAATAAGTCCCTTAAGACTCTCCAGTTGATCCAGAATGCTGCGGCACGGTTACTTACAAGAACTAGGAAAAGAGATCATATCTCTCCAATATTAGCTTATCTGCACTGGCTCGCTGTAAAATCCAGAATAGAATTTAAAATGCTTCTCCTCACCTACAAAGCTCTTAATGGTCTGGCACCATTGTACCTTAAAGATCTCATAATACCATATTATCCGACTAGAACACTGCGCTCCCAGGATGCAGGGTTACTTGTGGTTCCTATAGTCTCCAAAAGTAGAATGGGAGCCAGAGCCTTCAGTTATCAATTTCAGTTTATTTATTTATATAGCACCAATTCATAACAGAAGTTATCTCATTGCACTTTTCCTATAGAGCAGGTCTAGACCATACTCTTTATAATATTAATTACAGAGACCCAACAAATCCCACCATGAGCAAGCATTTGGCGACAGTGGCAAGGAAAACCTTCCTTTAAGAGGGCAGAAACCTTGGACAGAACCAGACTCAATGGTGGGCAGCCATCTGCCGCTGCCGTGTTAGGTTTTGAGAGAGAGAGAGAGAGCGAGAGAGAGAGGTTGGGGGACTTTCCTCTTTGATAAAGCTTATAGTTAGGGCTGGCTGGCTTGGGTGAGTCTTGAACCATCCCTTAGTTATGCTGCTATAGGCCTAGAAAGCCGGGAGACTTCTGGCAGGTATTTCTGCCTCCAAAGCTGTAGAGTCTGGATCTATGATTGCGGACCTTCACTGCCTCCATGTTCCTGCTCAACACCTGCTAATACAAACATCATTATTAAGATGGTGTAGTCCCTCATTCGTCCAGGAGTGTTCTATCGTAGAAAAGGTTTCAGTCGTAGTCATCTGGACACTGTTTTCAGAATCAAGACGTTTCGGCTCCCATCCGGAAGTCATTCTCAATTGTGAAAAATGGTCTGGGAACGCAGAACTTTAAGCTACTCTGTGTTACTTAAGCCCTGCCCTCAGGAAGGAGTCTTCCTGAGTATCTGCTGATTACCCTGCCTAGTTTCACCTGATACTGACCTAATTGTTTCCATGATGGCCCAGTAATCAGTAATCAGGCCTATTGTTTTCTGGCTGCACCTTCCTCATCACTGTTAAGTACCTGATTAGCATATGATTGGCGTGACCAAGGTGCTAATACACTGTGGTAAACGTTGGGCAGATTGAATCTCAGACCACCATTTCTGTTCCTCTTTGAACAGAAATGGTGGTCTGAGATTCAAGAATCACCTCCCTTTCTTTCACAAACTGTCCTCAGCTGGACAGGTTTTAGGGACATCACATATGCAAAAGTAAGATATTGTGAATTTCTGCAGGGCATGAAGTAGATTTTCCACATGTTGAAGTGTCCTCAAGTAAGACACTGAACCCCAAATTGCTCCAAATATGTAATTGTAGGAAAAAATGTAAGTTGCTTTGGGCAAAAGTGTAACAATAGAATCTATTGTTGTGCATACTTGTGATAAACAGACTGTTACCAAGGTAGTTACAAGAGAATAAAGATAATGTAATGGTAATGTCTATCTAAGTGAAGGATCTAAATACTTTTCCTGTCACTGATGGTCACACACCTCAGATCACTGATCCACTCAAGACACACACATTTTAACCTACACTTGGTTAAAGATAACAGCAAATGAAAATATGTCTATCTGTAACAGCCATTAAAATTGCATCTCTCTTGTCTGCACCTAAAGGTGAAGGTGAGCTGAGCAGGAGGGAGGTGGCTGAGTCTGGTGGTGCTGGAGTCCAGATGATGGTGCATGGTATCAGTGCTCCCATCCATAGCCAGCCACCATCTGAGGTCCAGCAGAAGAGGAACCTCTCTACAACACCATCAAACACTACCCGTGCCAGCAGACACGGAACCCCTGGCAGGATCAGCAAGATCAGAAATTACAATGTTAAAGACTGACACACACATATAGGACAATCTGTCAGTATACTGGTCATGGGGAGTACTACTAAATCTTCTATGGCTCTATGGAGGAGCTTTGTCAAGTCTGAGAAAATAACCTTGTTTATGTCATAGTGATGTCATCGGGGTTATCTCAGCCACAAATTTATAACAGCAAGCCTCCATTAAAAACTAGGAGATCATGGAGATCCCATTTTTTATTGAAGCTTGACCCATACTAGGAATTAAAAGTCTGGATATCTCATCCTCTGCTGCTTCGTTGTACCATTCATTTATAATGTCTCTAGTGAGTTCCCCCAACTTTATGGAAGAGGGGAACTCTTTTAAAGCCAATATGTGTAGATTTTTTATTTCATTATAGCTTCTTCCAAATGATCCTGATAGCATAAGTACACACAAGAGTAAAAGCACAGAAAAGAGAAATGCACTCCAAATCAAGAAATGCTTCAAATACCAAAACACAAATTCTTAATTACATTTTAGAATAAAACTTATTGTAAGAACATATTTTTATATTTTACTGCTCCTTCCAACATCAGAGCTCACATGTCTGAGCAGTTATGGGACTACAATAGTACCATAATAAAATAGACCTATAGGCTTTAATGTGTATTGTGTATAATCCTCAATAATATTTATAAATGTATATATTGTTCAAGGCCGTTCTGCATGTTTTATTGCATTGTAGTAAACCTTTTTTATTTTCTTTGTTTTCCCAAAAAACTGTTCAATATTTGTTTGTCATTTGTCTGTTTTTATTAATTGAACTCAACATATCTGAGAGCAACTCGTCAGGGAAAAAAAGCCAATTTCTGCCCAAAAAGTCAAATAAAGTTGTGAATGGGGTCTTGACCAAAGTTAGGGCGCCCTGGTGGTTAGTGGTTAAAGCACCAACCATGAAATGCAACATCCCTGGTTCGTGTGTGGCCGAGGACCTTTGATACATCTCATCCCCAATCTCTCTCTTCACTCGTTTCATCATCTCGCTACTTTCAACTATCCAATAAAGACATACAGTACCCTAAATTTATTTATTTTTTTAAATCGCCAAGTTGGCGATCATCATTACTGTGGGTACCAGTATATGAACAGAAATCCAATATATTTTCTAACTGTATTCACTTATACTGGGGGTTTTTCTTTGAGTAAAATAGTAAAACTATCTGATGTCTCAGATATCTGATTCCTCTTCCTCTTGGTGACTCTTCATACAGAAATAATGCTGCAGAGCACAATCCACAGTTCTGTGATTTTGCACATGGACTATAAAAGTAATTTCTATTAAACAATATGGACTATAAAATTAATTTCTATTGAACAATATAAGCTATGAAATGAATTTATATTAAACAATAGAAAGCAAACTATGTCTATTAAACTCAAATTGTATACTTGGTTAATGTGATTGTCAAGCCAGTCCATAAAATAAAGAGAGGCTGCTTAATTTCAGCCAAAGCACCCATCTGTCTGTTTCTCTATTGATCACAGGGTCACTGTGTGCTGTTATCATTGTGCTGCCACAATAGGTCAGTAGGAAAAAAACTTTCCTTAGAACATCGTGCTATCTGAAATTATGAACTCCAGTAACCCCAAGAAGTCAGACGAGCATTTCAGCTACGTCATCATTTAGGCCCTGCCTTTTAATCACCCTATCTCCCAACAGCAACCGCCCCTCTATTATGATTGGATGAAGTCTCACACCCCCGCTCCGTGATTGGCCAATTTACATGCCATCCACAATACTTAACGTGTACCCACGTGTGCCGATGCCGGTACTTTCACCTTTAATGTAAAGTCATGTACTGTTAAATGAAACATGATAAAGGTTCACAGGCTGCTATTTGAGGGTAAGAACAAAAGGCAGAAGAATGTTTAAGAGGTTATTCATATTAATGTTGTAGGCCTAAAGTGGTCAAAATATAATTGCTGATGGATGTGACAATAAAGCTTACCATTACTGTGTGTGTCCTAATATTATTATCAGTCAGTCCGCCATTTCCATCAGCCTCAGCTGTACTTAGTTTTTAGTGCTAATTAGCAGGTGTTAGCATTGCTAACATGCTAAACTAAGATGGTTTTTATTATTATACCTGCTAAACATCAACATGCTACAGGATTATGAGCATGTTAGCATGCAGATGTGAGCATTTGGTACAGCCTCACAGAGCCGCTAGTGGCTCTTGTTAGATGTATGCCCACATCTCATGGTGGAAAGTATTTAACTTGCGCCAGATTGAGTTAGCATATAACCAATATCCATCAGCTGCTGACAAATATTTGAGAAATACTTTGGCTAACATCCATGCAGAGTTTGAGGTGCTGCAACTGGGCAAGGATACATCTGGACAGGTCTCAAGGATACACTCTCACACCTGCGGTCAATTTTGAGTGTCCAGTTAACTGACATGTATATCTTTGGACAACCGACACAATCAAAAAGAAATACTATAAATGCAATACTATTCAATAAAGAAATCAACTGGCTGTCGCCAAATGTGGCGACCAGAAAGGGCATTTTGGCACTGATTGTTTTGGTGAGCGCCAAAAAAATACATTTGGAAAATTCAACAACACTTTGAGCACCACGCGCAGAGCGCCATATAGTCCCATTATATTCAGAAAATGCAGACATCTCTACGGCCGATAGCTCCAAAACTCGGCAGCTCGCACCAAAATAATCTAGAAGGACAAACAGCACCACAGGTGAGAGGAGAAACACGTACTTTTGAGTTGGGGGTGAACTGTCCCTTTAAGGCAAATTAACACTTTTCATGTCAATTTGTAGTCTGTCTCCTGCAGTCTGGTCGTCCGTCGGGCGGAGCGACGGTGGGGGCCGAGAACGGCATCAGTTTGAACTCCAGTAACCTCGTCTCAACATTTTTTTTTCTCTCGGTGACAACGGGGGCGTTCAACGAATTACTCCATCACTGGCTGGAGCCGAGAGCCCTACCTCTTTTCTCATTGGACTGTGCGGCCAAGCCAAGCTGTCAGCCCATGTGGCGTGGCAAGGCAGAATGTGAGACATTTAAATTCATCAGAGAAAAAAGATTCAAAGAAGCACGGAGGCTAACGTTAGCCTTATATTACAGGGATACGACAGAGATAGACATTCTTCATTACAGTTACAGTAAGAGGAACACCGCAGTGGACCATCATAGGGTAGCTAACGGAAATAACCAAGAGAATACATGCCAAACAAGCGCTAACATTACACCAAGTGGTTCGAATTCGGGATTTTTCAGGGACATCACCCCGGTCTGGGCAACACAGGTAAGTTGCTAACTATTAGCTGCGTATTCGGCTGTTAACGTCGTCACTGCCAGTATGCCTCACTTTATCGCAATAAGCTACGCCTGTTTAATGTGTCATTGCTCTTATTAACACACGGTTTGTGACAGTGTTATATCCAAAATAAAATAATTCTTTAATTAACGGTATGACTTGAATTTTTTTCTTTGTCGGTATAGCTAACGTTATCGTCGTTAAATTAGGCTTGTATTCGGCATACATACTGTACCACCATGCAACTTTTATTTCCGTTAATTAGAACTTTTGGAAATGGGTCGCATTGTTTGTCTGCGTCTGCTTTTGTTGGAGATAATCGATGTCGGTGGATCGTATTCAAGCTCAAATTAAAAATGCTTCTACAGTAGTTCTGATATTGCTTTTTCTAATAATAGTATACATTGTGTTAACGGTTAGAAACCATTGCCTATGATAAAGGCCTCTTTAAATTGCCACAAAAAAAAAAAATCACCACCGCAGTTGCAATGACACTTCCATCAAGTGTAGGTCAGGGCAGCTTTTAACTTACTGTACTCCGATGATGACTCCAGCTGTTGTGCCAGTATCCAGTTAAAATACTGTAAAATATAGACCAGCTGTTAACCTGACTGACAAGGCTATATTCAATAATGCCACTGCAGTGTTTGACTAAGCATATTTCAAGAAGTTGTCCTGCTTGCCCTAGTCCCTGGATTTCAGTAGCTTATATTTATCACTCAGTGTTGGACAATAACCCTCATCTTACTCAAATTAGGGTGTTGCATCAGATAAACCTGGCTGGGTAAAGTAAGCCCTGCTATCCAAAACTAGTTCATCCAACTGTAAGTGTAGTGCATGCTGGAGCTGTGTTGGTCTCTGCACTGGTGCTTTCATTCTGGCATTTTGTCTCAGGAGTGAGATGCTGATGATAAGCCATGATTAAGACCTTACAGAATGTTTTTCGCCCAGCATGTGGACTTGCAGGTCACTGAGGCCACCAGCCACCCTGGAAACCAATTAGCTTTAAGTCCCAGGGTGACTGGAGAATGAATGGCAGATTCATTCTTCATACACAGATTGCGAGCTCACTGTTTCCTCCGCTGATTTGAAGCTGGCTTTTACTTGTGTGCTACTGTAGAATACGTCCGCTGGATGAGAACAAACCAAATGAAAGCCACTGTATTGAGATTACGAAGTAAATTAAATTCCCTCGTGTACAGTGACTGACTGGTACGAGAGTGTCTCTGGCTACAACATCGTTGAGTTAAACCAAAAAACGAATGACGTGACTTAAAGACAAAGGAATAAATTCAGTGTAGTTTGCTCACTTTAACACGTGGTTGAGGAATTCGCTGTGTGTTGTGGCGGTAGGGGGGTGGTACTGAAAAGAAACTAGCAGGCAGTCCACCATCTTTCTTTCCAACCTCATTGCCAGCTCGGCTTGTCTGTGAGGCTCATGTAATACAATATAATACAAACTAATTGAAAAGTATTTGTCACCAATTAAACAACAAAACCTCATAATTAACTAAGAAATATTTTAAAATAGCAGTGTGTGTGCAAGAAAGACAAACCGATCTGGAACCGAGGTGAACTGGTTTAAACTGCAATCCAGGAACAAGTTTGTCCTCTTCACTTAGAGGAAGAGGATGGGATAGTTGCCTGCAGAGTAATGATAGAGTTTGGCATTTGTTGTCATTGTGTTTCCAACTTCAGGTTCTCTCCATCAGGCTGTGACAAGTCAGGTCTTGTTGTGGGTTGCTGCTGGATGAGCTAAGCAGTTTGATATCCAGCATGGTAGGGCTGCAGAAGACAATGCAAACAGTCATCATTGTTGAATATAATTTGGAATGCTGTTCAGTACAGAATACGGCTGCGGTGGGGCAGACACAGTTTATAGAGTGCTGAGTAACTGCACAGTATACATGTTGACCAGCCCAGCTTGCAGCTAGCGGATAGTCTCCTTATGCCTGCAGTCATGTGCAGGGAGTTAGTGTGTGATCTGGGTCAGGTAATGCTAGATATTGTACTGAAGGTGCTACATTAGGTCTAATCCCAGGCCAGTGTATCCTGGGGCCCAAATCCCTTCAGCTACTGAGCCATAGAAAGGGCCAGGACAGCCTGTCATACTGTGACCGTCCTGCTTCTACCTGGGTTCACAGTCTGATTCTCATGGCCTGTATCTGTTACATTTACACAGAAGTAAAGAAATAATACAAACATCACATCCCTCATTCTAACAAATTATCCCACATTGTTTGAAACTGACCTGTTAGTCTACTTTTTGTTGTTAAGCTTTATTCAGATTCTTAAATCAGTGCCATGCAATCAGGTATTATAGGTGCTAATCAATTAATGTTTAAAGTAGTGATTATGCAAAACTGCCAAAAGTTCTAGCTTCTCAAATGTGAGTATTTCCTGCTTTTTTCTGTTAACGTCATTTTAAACTGAATATCTTTTGTGTTTTGGACTGGACTGTGACCGCTGGACATTCTTTTACTATTTATTGTCATTTTATAGATGACAATTAATTGATTAATCAAAAGAAATAATTGTTAGATCGCTTTAAAAAATCCATATAGGTACTTTAATGACTGCTCACAACTAGTAAAAATCACCATATTCTTGACAAATGTGCAGGTGCAGGTGTGGCGTACAGGATGCTAGACCTCTACAGTGAGGCTCTGGCCCTGTTTACACCTGGCATTAACATGCGTCCTGGGTGATCTGATCACAAGTGGACAGCTCTAAGTATCGGTGTGAATGCACCCAAGACGCATTGAGGATGCATTGAGATCCGATCACTTAGACCACATTCAGAGGTGGTCTGGACCTCATATGGCCAAATTGTTTTAGCAGTGTGTATGCGAATGTGTCCTTGGCCACATTGAAAGACCGCCTACTCAACTGATGTCCTCTGCCTAAGCGAAAGTATGTACTCATTCGTGCACCAACGGGTGTCATATTAAAGTGTGAAACAACAAGAAGCGCAACAACCATGACCACAACAGGCAAAATGGATTCTCGTGGATGGAGTAAACACAAAACACGCTGTCTGATGTCCTCCGGCTGCTCTGCCTCATCTCTGTGATTTACGGAGTTTCCTGATGGACAGATAGCTTTACTTGTTGCTAAAGTAACTGCCACACACTGGTAATTGCTAACTGCTGCTAACTGTAGCTGTTGTTAGCTAGTTAGCTCAGTTAGCTATTCAGCTAGCGATCCTATTAATGCTAGCTGACTCTGCCTGGACTGGGAGCTCGGAACACCGGGGGAGTGTTTGTGTTTACACCGCTAGCACAGGAGCTTTGGACCGCCGGGAGGAGGTCCAAATTATTTAAACTTTAAAGCTAATAGAACCACTAGCTGCACGGCTAACTGAGCTAACTAGCTAACGGCAGCTACAATTAGCACCAGTTAGCGGTTACTTTAGCAACAAGTAAAACTATCTGTCCATCAGGAAACTCCGTAAATCACAGAGTTGAGGCAGAGCAGCCGGAGGACATTAGGGGGATAACCAGAAAATATATTCTCCATAAATTTGATCTCGTTTCACCAAAATCAGTGAATAAAGTTGTATTTTTGTACAGTAATCAGTGAGGCCCGTCCCGCAGAAACACTCCAGCTGTGTCTTATCGTTTTTTCAACCTAATTCTTGTCTCATTTGTGGTCTGATAAACAGTAAATTCATCAAATTTATGTTTAAACAACAGCGTAATTGGTCGCTGCAAACGGAAATGAATTACGTGTTTATTTGCATATAGAGCGGGGACGTGAGATCTGATCACAAGTGGTCACTTGAGACGCATTCTAATGCCAGGTGTGAACTGACGTACTTGGAGCTGTCCACTTGTGGTCGGATCACCCAAGAAGAAGATTGAAGAAATGTTGGCTATTATTATTCCTTGTCTACATGAAAACAACTATGTGAGGAGATTGTCAGCAACAGGACGCTCTTTCATGTGTTTGCCAGACCATGTGGGCTCAGGCAGTGTGCTGAACATCTCTGAAGGGTGTACAGTATGTTATGAGGACATCCTGGCTGCTCTACACTGAAGTGGTGACATGCTTTAATTTAGAGTAGCTCTGTCCCAAGCAGCTGGCTCATTGGTTGACGGGTCTGGCCCTGCTGACACGAAAAGGCCTGGCCTAGAAACAAAGAACAAAGACTAAGACATATATACACACACACACACACACACACACACACACAGTACAACATGGATAATGCTCACTCATGTGCACAGAGTAGTCTATCAGCAGACTACATTGTCTGCTGTAAGTGCTCTTTCATGCATGCTCAGAGGGACTCCTCATTTCCAAACCTGCCAGTCAATGCCAACACAATTACACGTGCTTCAATACTGAAACATGTTTAGTGTCAATTAATACTACTGAATTACTGAAATTCAATTATTGGAAATTTCACATTTTGCTGTGATTAAGAATTTCAAGGCAGTTGGCTATTCCACATATTTCTTTTCCCATTGGCTGACCGTCAGTGAGTGTTGCACTGATGAAATGTGACTGCCAGCGGTGCATGCGTTCACTGAACCAGCTATCCTTAATATCAGCTGACTGGGAAGCCACACATGCATTCAGAAATTCAAATTCTATTACTAAGGATTTCTTAAAAAAAATACATTTTAATGCAGATCAGAATCTAGATGCAGATAAAAAAAATGTAAACCTTTTGCTATAATTAAAAAAAGTACTTTTTTTTTTTGTTTTCAATAAACATTTATTCTACAAAATGGGGTATTCCAGAAAGTAGGCCAAGAAAAAGCTTTAGCTATTGGTTAAAGCTCGTTTTCAGTTGAACTAAACTCTTACAAATTTAGAGTAGAGTAGTAGTTTAGTGTGATTTCTTCAGTGGTGCACATAATTAAACTAAAGCCATCTAGACACTGTTTGTGCAGAATGTTGAGGAGCCAACATCGTGCTGTTAGTGTTAAACTCAGGATTATTCATATTGTTCCAGTGATGTACACTTCAAATAGTAGCTGGAGAAGAGGGGCTGCAGAGCTTAAACCAAGGCACAGGGTTGCTCTTGCCTTGCATGCCTGGTTGAATTAAGAACTGCATTTCCACCTGATTGGATCAGCTAATATTGTATTGAATATTTGTTTATACATATTCTGTGTATGTAACGTGGAGGGGGCTACAACTGCATTTCATTAGTGTTTAGAAAATGTGTACCGCTCTTATTGTTGACATTCTCTCTCTCTCTCTCTGTGTTCACAGTAATTCAGCATGGATGAGATAGTCATAGCAGGGATATCAGGCCGTTTGCCCGAGTCTAACAACCTGGAGGAATTCTGGGAAAACCTCATCAATGGTGTGGACATGGTGACAGAGGACAACCGGCGGTGGACACCAGGTGAGACCCCTCATAAAGCTGGAAGTGATTGATTGGTCAGGGTCAGAAATGCATTTCTGTGCTGCGTGAAACAAAGAATGTAAAATACACGATAACTTTGCCCCGTGGTAGTTACAGTCATTGAGGATGACAATGCAGTAAAGACTAATTGATTGTTCCCACATAATCCTCCAACACACAACAACACAAACATTAACATCAGCTACAGCATGATTGGATTTGGATTTTCAGTGACATGACTTGTCAGTGTATTTTGAGCATGAACGCAATTCTTTTTTCCTCCATTTTCTCTCAATATTAGTCTACACGAGAACGATGACAGGAAATAAGGGGATAAAGAGCTCGGGAATGGCTTGAAACAAAGGTCCACTCGTGGACTCGCACCGGGGACATTGTGGTTCATGGCTAACCCCCCAGGCCAACAGGATGCCCCAAATTTGAAGCATTGTTTTTCTTATTCAAGTCCCGGTAGCTCGTTAAAATTGGGAAGCCGTTGACTGCAGCAGTCAGCTTTTACTCCCAATTAGCTTGAAGTTCTTTTATGCAGTTGAGCGGGGTAGAGAACAACTATGTCCTTCTGTTTCATGAAGGAATCAAAATAAGTGCAGCTGGTTGTCTACATCACACTACTGGGCCACTTTTGACTCTTAAGGTGCATTCAGACTGGATTTTACCAGGTGACATTTACTCACCTGGTGTGCCAAATGCAGGCGGAACAGGAAATGGCTTGGGTGTAAAATGCGGGAGCTAGCATGGCTAGCAGGCTAACAAGAGCAGTCCTTCAAGTTGTTAATTATACAGCTTCTTATCAACCACTTACTGTGATTAATCTCGGTCACTGTGCTTACACTCACTGTAGCCAAGCAGCATTCCTCCTCCTCTGCTGCTTTTATTATTTCACCATGCAGTTAGATGGAGCTCTGCAATAAGTGAAAGAGGTGGGGTCAATTTGCGACTGTGAGTGAACGTGTCCTCATGTGTTCTTCAAATAGAAGCGAAATCCGATCTGACTCCACCTTTATAGTAGTGGTGGGCGGAGCCAACATGCTGCCAGGTCTCTAGTGTTTGAGTGTGTATGTGTGAAGAGATATACTGTAGTTTTGTCTCATGAGTAATTGCTACCTCTTCAAAATGACCCTGGAGTGTCAAAGATGTCTCATTTGCATCTCTTCCTCTCTGGATGCTTTCCATTTGGCTAACGAGACTCCTCGCTCCCCTCACTTGCATCTTAGCTCCTCCCAGCAGAGATGCAAGTGAGGGAAGCGAGGACAGAGGAATTGTGCCGAACGGGACATCCTGGCTCACTCCATTTTGAGGAGACCGCAGCCACTCATGACGCACAGCACCTCAACTTTCAAATGTGTAGAAATAAGTAACAGTTTAATAGAAAAACACTGCATGCCTGAGGAATGCTGCTTCAACACTGATCACTGATTTATTGTGGTGTCAGAGCATGACAGCATATGACTGACACCTATAGACAATTAGCACCAATGGACAATTTTTGGACAATGTTTTTTTTACTGAAAGATCAGAACAGACGTGAGGTAGCAATAAAAACAGCCATAAATGTTCTGACTAGCCTAATTACTTTCTGAAAGACCACAGGTACAATAATTCTGACTTAATTTATAGGTTCGTGCTAATATTATGGGACTTAAAATAAAAACCACAACTGTGCAGCTGATTGTAAAAGCTGAATGAGCCAAGATGACTTTGGAATGAAAATAAAAAAAGAGGTAGAAAAAAAAGGCAAGAGTGTTTTTAGTATTCATTTTACACACACATCTAATATTTTTTATTAAGTCGCCCCTTGTTGTATCAACAAAAAGGGCTGCAGCCTACAAATGTAGCAAAGTAGAAAACTGGGCTGCCCGGATCTCCTAACAGATTTAAGTCTCTTAGTTTTCATTTCAGACTGTGCGTCCTAACTTGTTGTTGGCACAACTTTGGCAGAGATTATACCACAGGGCGGAATGGTAAGAGAAGCAGAGTGAGCTTCTGAGATGAGAAGAAGCAAGATGAGAATATCAATTTCATGTCTGTGGGCGAAGGCACCCTGTCGAGTTTGACCTCTAGTAGCACTTTTGTTTGGTCCCCATTTTGTTTGGCTCGTGCCCATGCATGAGGAGGCACATGCATACACCTTCCTTCCTTCCAATGATTTCACACTATGCCACTGATCTACACGTGGCGGTAACGCGCCAAGCTCCACAGCAGTGCCCTAACAAAACTGCCTGCTTGTAAACATGGATGCAAATAATACAGGTTTCAAAAATTGGCTTTGAACAAGTTTTATGATGAAGGAAATGCATTCAAGACGTTTGTTAGACCTCAAACACACATAATGCTGGTTTATTTGTGCAACACTGAATGTAAACAAACCATTTATTTATTTTATTTTTTTGGAAAACCACATAATAATGCTGCAGTCAGGATGTGGTTAGCCTAGCTTAGCATAAAGACTGGAAGCAGGAGGAAACCTGGCTAGCATGGCTCTGTCCAAAGTTCAACAATACACTTCTTCTCACTTTTAAAATGATAACTGAGTCTTTTCACTGTGTCAATAAGATGGTTATCTTAACAGGTCAAGGTGTAAACATTTATGATCTCGATATTTGCGATATAGTTTATGATTTGATCTTAACCTGTTTGCCTGTGTTCTCCAGCTACAGACACATTCATCAGTACAGAGGGATGCTGTAAGAAAAATGACATGTTCAACTATTGAATAAAAACAGAGGCATTGTGCAAAAACAGCAAAAGGAACTGAAAACAAAATCCAACTTTTTGTCACTAATACTCCTGTCAGTGAGCCATTTTGCAAACAAGGCGGGACAGTAAGCGTGTGGACTGTGTGTGACGAGGCGCCTCTGGTCAGTGGGTTTTATTGTGACTTTATATGAGATAGCCGACGTGAGAAATCATTTGACTGTGCAGTGGGAAATTTAGATAAACAGCAGGTAAATGTTCAAGTTAGAAAGAAATCCACCAGGAATGTGCGCGTACATGTACTTGAGTGCAGCGTCTTGCTGGATGACACCACTGTGTGGCAGCAACAGTTGAACCAGGTTTAATTTTATTGCTGGATGACCCTGCATTTTTTCCCAGAGTGCTTAGCATTGGCACCTCCGCTTTGTCGCCGGACGGGACCCATTCAAATGCATGAAGGGGCTGTGTTTTTTCAGAGGGGGCCAAACTGGTTCTGAACACGGCCTTACCCATTTCCTTAGTATTCGTTTCAGTGAGTGCTAGTCGGTCACCCATCCTGACGACCTAACAGATTTAGGAAGAAAAAGCATTCTTCACTCCCCAAAACTTGGTATTCTGTATCATTCCACCCTACTGCTATTTTACTTTTCTATTTCACATCTTTACCCAGTTTTAATAACTTACCTTTTTTTTCTCCCTCGTCTCTGCTGTCCCACTCTTTCCAATCCGCCCTCTCTTGCTTGCAGTTTTTCCTCTCTGTGAATGAAAGACCCATCCCTCAGTGCCTGGCAACCATCTTGAGCTCACATTCATGTGCTGAAAGGGTAGGCCTGGGCCAGCTGGCACTGCTGAGACCACACACCAGGCATCATGGGAGAGTAGGGAGAATAGAAAGGGAAGCAGAGAAACCCATAAGAGGTTCATGGCCTGAGGGAGTCCATATCTGAGTGCACTGAGTGCAGAGTGACCGAGAACAAAAAAAGGGAAATGAAAGCTATCTTCTTTATGAGGAATAATGTACAGCAAGCCGGTTATGTGCAACTAGAGGTGAACTGGTCCACACTCAGTAGTCTTCTGAAGTTCACATTTGCTGCATTGCTATTCATTTGTACTGCAGTAGAAGAGTAACAAGCAGAAAGGTTTCGGCTTTCTCGCTGTGCAGGCTCAGTGATCGCCACAGTCCAAGTGGTTCGAAAAACAAAAACTTTGACTGTTTGACTTGCTCACTGCAAGTTGGAATTTTCTGATTTTGCCTGTTAAACAAGGGTGAGCGTGGTGATCCTTCACTATGTTCTTCACTATGACATTCTTTTTTTAATGACAGGTTCACTGTACGTTATACTTTCCTTATTCCATGGCTCTTTAAAAATACATTCATATGACACAGGATATTATTTTAAAGAAATAGTTCAGCATTTTGGGAAATAGGCTGTTTGCTGTCTTTCTGAGAGTGAGATCAGAAGATGAGACATGAGAAGATCTCGTCTGTATTCTGAGGTTGAGTCAGATGTGGTTAGCTTAGCTTAACATAAAGACTGGAAGTAGGGGGGAAAAAACCAAAACCTGTGCTCACCGATTGTACAGTACGTGGCAGCCCGTGCTGTAGCCGGAGGTGCTGCACAGAAGTACTGGGAGGATGGATACACTGTTATTGGCTGGACTGCAGCACAGCGGGGGCCAGCCCTACGTTTGGTACGTACCTTAACTCTGGCACGGAGGCCACTTGCAGCTGTAGGCTTAGGGCTCTACTGCTTTTTACAAATCATCAGAAATACCTGCAGACTCATTTCAGTGAGGCGAAGGCGTCTTCTGCGGATAATTAATATGCAGGCACTTGCTAATCAGCTGCATCAGTTTCTGAGTTTCTGGGTTTTATGTACATTACTGCCACCTAACAATGGATGTATTTTCTTGCACCAAATGCATAACCTCTAATGCACTGTGGGTGATATACACCTCTGGAGTGATTGTGATCGTTGTTGACTCGCTCCCTCAGCCCTCCGAGGGTCGATCTCACCAAGTACACTTCAGTTTTTCAAACAAATGGAACGACTCTTATGATGGCGGCGGGGATTCCAACGAGGGCGCGTTGAACGCCTAATGAAACGCAACCTAAGGCTAGGCTGTCGCTTGTGGGGTCATCTCGGGGCTCACAGTGAGTCAAAACAAGAGACATCCTGCAGATAGAAACAAATGAAAGAACAGGGGGAGTTAATAGATAATTAGAATAAGTTCTCTTTCAAATCAAACATTGTAAGATGTGATGGGAATTTGTTCTTGCAACTGCATTTATAACGTTTTTTTACTCAAATGTAGCTTAACCACGTCATGTGATATTCTACTTCAGTACACTTTAAGAACAAATATCACCGGGACCGCTACTGAAAATTGCAGATGAACGTTTAATATCCAGGAATTCGCATTCACCACCACTGACTATCCGTGAAACAATTTGGCCACAATTTAGCACATTAACCACACATGGTCCAGCCATATGGCTTTTGACCTAGTCTTGTTTTTATAAAGTGCTACAAGTGTAGCATGGGGGGAGCAACACCCCCTGGTGGCCTCCTTACTGGAAAAGAGGATAGCCACACAGGTGTTTTCAGCCAGTAAATGATCCAGGTGGAAGACGATAATAGTTTTCAACCGTGCGTGGAAGTAGAAATAATAACATGGACGTGAATTGTGATTTGTTTTGTTACTTTGAAACCTTTTTCAGTCATATTTTGAGCTGAACTTTATAAGTTACTTTCTAATTCATCGCCATTGAAGCTACATTAGAGTAGTGGAACATGCTGCTATAATGTCTCACTGCCTGACAGTTCAGCTTCTACCAGGCTGTCTTACTGCACATGTGTTATTACAAGAGCAGCGGTCATCAGAGCCTGTGAGACACTGTGGACTTCCATACTACAGGGAAGAACTTTCATATGTAAAAGGTGTTGGTCACCTTGAAGAAAACTCCTGTCAACTGCAGCTCTTTATCAAATCACGTCACTGCGGCTCCTGCTTGTTTTTACCATTCCTCCCTGCTATATTATCCTTTATCCGCCAAGTTTTTATCAATAGTTTTAGAACTGCACATACAACTCTCCCCTGGCAATGTAGACAAAATAGATATGCTTGTTTTATTTAATAATAACTGACAGAGATATTGCGTCCCTCTGTGGCTTAGCTGTGTGAGATTTGGTGCTGAAATTTTTGTACTGAAACAAAAAGCCTCCTTCAGCAATCCAGCAGATATCCCTCCAAATCCGAGCCAATAGGCAGCCAATAGAGGATCCCAAATGTCTCAAAATCAATACCATATTGATTAATTGATATTAAAATTCTACATGTGGTGTAACAACATTAATTGAAGAAATTCCTCATCTGTACCTGCTAGCTCCCTATTTTCTTTCTAAACCTCAGGAACTTGTGTTGAATGATTTTGATGTTTTGTCACGTGATATAAACTCTGTACTTGCAATGTGAACACAAACACTTCCTGTGGAAGGAATTATTTAGAAAATTACTTTTCTCCATTTTTGCTCTTTTCTAGGTCTGTACGGTCTTCCAAAGAGGAATGGCAAACTGAAGGACATCAGCCACTTTGATGCAGCCTTCTTCGGAGTCCACCCCAAACAGGCCAACACCATGGACCCCCAGCTCCGTCTCATGCTGGAGATTGCCTATGAGGCTATTGTAGATGGAGGTGAGGAAACAGGGTGAAAAGCTTCTATGGGATTAGAACAGTCTCATAAATATCTTTACATTTGTTTGTGAATATATCACACAAATGTAAAACACAATGTACAAATAAATGTAGAGGGATTTGTATCTGTAAATCTGGATCTGTGCCTGTAATTTACAACTCTTATATCATCATTTGTATGTCAATTTTGCATTTTTCAATGGAAATATATTTGTGAATCTCCAGCTATTCGTGTGGATCCTGTTGAGACTGTTCTTACACAATGTTTGTGTTTCACACACAAAATTCAAGTGCAGGGAAGACCAAGCCTTCCAGTAGATGGCGGTAATGCAACATTTATGGATGGCAACCAGTAGGCGATTTGTTCATTTTTTAACAGAGGGGAAGCCCCCCCCCCCCCGATTTGTACTCATATATCCAAATGAGTAGCCCACTCTCATATCTATGTCTCTCTTCAGTCCCTTTTTAGCTGCCATATCAGCTTTCTGTTTAGTTTACCAGAGCCGGTTCACAGCGGTTACCATCCATAAATGTTGCATTACCGCCATCTACTGGAAGGGCTTGGTCTTCCCTGCACTGGGGATTTTTTTTGTGTGTGAAACACAAACATTGTGTAAGAACAGTCTCAACAGGATCCACACGAATAGGTGGAGATTCACAAATATATTTCCATTGAAAAATGCAAAGTTGACATACAAATGATGATATACGAGTTGTAAATTAGAAACACATTGAATTGTGTTTTACAGACACAAGTCATGAGACATTTTTTTGTGAATACTTATGAGACTGTTCTAATCCCACAGCTTCAGCACTGCAGATCAGTAGAGGACAGTAACATGAGTGAACATGGTGGGAAAGGAATGCAGTAAATGTTTGCTGGAAAGTGTGACTGAGTTGTTTTTTTGTATTTTCTCTGTCACCTTTTTTTAAACTCTGAGCCGGAATGGCTTAAAAACAATGAACTGTTGTGATGCAGGACTGAACCCGGCCACACTGCGCGGCAGTAAGACGGGCGTCTACATCGGGGTGAGTGGCTCGGAGGCTGGCGAGGCGTTCAGCAGAGATCCAGAGGAGCTGCTGGGCTACAGTATGACCGGCTGCCAGCGCGCCATGTTGGCCAACAGACTCTCCTATTTCTTTGACTTCAGCGGTACGCACACACAGCCAGCTCCAAAATATGCTTTCATTCTTTGGCTGTTAGTTTGATGCTGGTGCCCAGCACTGAAAGCAGACACACACCACCAGACTAAGCAGGAGATGTCACAGGGCATTTGTGCTGTTTATCAACCCGTGCACCACTTGGTGCAGCTATGTAGTGATTTAAGAATACATCATGAAATGTTCCTTATTGTGACTCTGTGGGTGGCCCTATGGGAAACGCTGCTTTTGTCACTCAGTGGATGCTCAGCTAAAGGATGGTGTGAGAGAATGCTGTGGTGAACTGCCTTCTGCATCAGTGATACTGCGGTGAACGCTACTTGATTCCTTGGTTTAAGACGATCTGTCAGCATGCTCTTCCAGTCATCACCATATTTAGTACAGAACGTATTTGGATGAGGCTGTTTGTTTACATGCCATATTGTTGTCCTGTAATTGATTGCCAACATCTTGTAGGCATGGCCTTTTTCACACAATCTACCATCATTCAACAACACATTGTGCAGTTCTAACCAATGTTAGATACATCAACGGCTCCTGTGTGGACCAAGTCAGGAGCACCAAGTTTGTAGGTGTGCACATTGCTGAGGACCGTACTGCACTGTATACAGACGGATGACAGTAAAGTCACTCTTATCTCATCGCATTAGGCTTGCCGCTGTGTCTGTATCGCACGGTTTTTATAGAAATAAAACCCATTTAGTTCATTTTCGCTTATCCGCACCCACGTTCAACAAATAAAAATATCTTACTAAGCGTGTTATTAGTCGGAGGACGGACGCTGCAATTATAAACTGAAAGTGTGTGCTCCGTGCAGCAGCGGAGTTGCAGGAGTCAGATTTCACTTATCACTTGACAAGAGTAAGGAGAGATGACCGACAGACAATGGCAGAGGATTTGGTGTCAAAGCGAAAAGCAAAAGCACCTATTTGGCAATATTTCTGATTTAAACCCAGTGCTAATAGGGAACCTGATAACGTTAATGTGGCAATCTGTACATTTTGTCGGATGAAGGTGGCAGCATCTGTAAGCAAGACCTTTTATAATGCAGCGCAGTGAGGATACAGGCGTTTCATAGAGATGAGCGTATATAACGCTGATCTGTCTGTCTTTCACAGTTAACAGAGACTCCAGGCTGCAGTGTAGTTCACACACTGCACTGAGAAATCACAGAACGGTAGAGTAACATTAGGCTTCATGATCAAATAGTTTTTATGTCACTGCGACACTTCTGTCCATATTCACACGCTCCCTCTCTCTCGCTCGTCCACGTGCGCTCTCTCACTCTGCTGCAAGTCTGCATGGTTTCAGGGGGTGCTGCAGGCCCCTCGGCACCCCTACCTCCCACGTCCATCAAGAGTGATGCTGCCAAAATGATGAGTTCAAAATAAGCGCTTTTTTTGTACAATGTCCGGTGTATTCACGTGTTGTCACGAGTTCATTAACCGGTGGGAACAGTTCCTCACCTTGGCATCCCTAATAGACATAGTAACTGGGACACATCCTGCATTTGGCCTTTTTGTGGAACTACAGGAACTTGATCAGTTTGAATGGGCATAACTCACTGGTCACAAGTCTGTCTCACTTTTGTACAATTTTGTACAAATAATCCATATGCACAGCCGACAGTTCCACTAAAATCAGCATCAGATTGTCTATCACATTTTCAAACAGACCTGGATGCAGATTGAAATATTCCAAACATTTGCGGTTATTAAATAATTTAGAGGATTGATCAGCCTCCAACAGAGGAATGCACTGTCTGAGTGCCATTCCACATTTGAATGCCTTCAAGTACTCCTCGGTATCCCTGGGTATCGTTTTCTGCAGATGTGGTTTCTAGCTCTAATCCACCCTCTTCCCTCTCCTCCTCCAGGCCCCAGTACCGCCATCGACACAGCCTGCTCCTCCAGCTTGCTGGCTTTAGAAAACGCCTTCCACGCCATTCGCCAGGGCCAGTGTGATGCCGCTCTGGTGGGTGGAGTCAACCTACTGCTCAAGCCAAACACCTCGGTGCAGTTCATGAAACTGGGCATGCTCAGTCCTGAGGGGACCTGCAAGTCCTTTGACTCATCAGGTAAAAGAAAGTCACCCCCTGGGTGCCCCCAGTTTAAGGCGCCAACCATGAACAGCAATGCCCGCTGGTCTGGCTGGGGACCTTTGTTGCATCTCTCTCTCCCTTGTTTCCTGTCATCTCCACCATCTCTCGCTATTTAATAGAGGCATAAAATGCTTTGAGGCAGGATTTTGTTTTCAAATCTGTGGCTCAGGGTAAGTATAATGATCTTTTGCAGTTTAGTATAGTTAAAGGCTCTGTAAATGAGATTCTGAACATTATATAGCAGCAAACAACTACTTGCTATATAAAGATATAGTGGAGTAATGGCGTCCTGAGCAGAGGATGACGTCGCACTGGTCTGTGTTGATATCGCACCCTCTCTGTCCTTTGTTTATACAGCCACACCGGCCACGCGTGCATGTTAGTGCACGTGGGTCCCTCGTGTGAAACTGTTCGTCTCTGAGGAGAGCTGTTTGGTTTTTTTTCTCATCTAACGTGGTGAATAAAGGATTTATTTCGACCAAACCAGAGTTGGTGATTGTTGGAACAGTGGAAAGACTAACAAAGATGGTTTTGGTGAGTTTAATTTTGTTTCTGTACAGTTTGACTGAAGTGTGTTAAACGAGGTCTGCGAGGTAAAATTGTTTGTTTATTTTCAATGGAGTCTGGTGGCGGGTGAGAGCGATAAAACGGCTGTTTCTGGTTAAACAAAAAGGATCTTACTGTTTAACAAAAAGGTCTAGCTCTGTAGGGATCCTTTCCATAATGTTGCCAGACACTTAGAATAACTATCTGAGTCTGTCAGTGGCAAAAACAAGCACTTTTAGTGGACATATTTGACTGGCGCATTTGTCCACAGCAGCCATCGCAGCCCGTCTCGCAGCTGCCGGCTGAGGCGTAGAACCAGAATATGTCGGTGAATTAAGGATTTATTTCGACCAAACCAGAGTTGGTGATTGTTGGAACAGTGGAAAGACTATCAAAGACAGTTTTGGTGAGTTTTATTATGTTTCTGTCCAGTTGAATGAAGTGTGTTTTACGATGAGCTGCGAGGTAAAATTACAGTTTTTTTTTCAATGGAGTCTGGTGCGCCCATTTGTTTTGGTCCTCTAGTGCAACATTTAGTGGCAGTGAATGTCGCTTGCAGCTACTTAAGTTAAAATTACATTTATGGAATAAATTTGAGAACCAAGTCCTCACAGGCAGAGTACTTGGACCTCGACTGGCTGGCTGATGATTTTTCATTATCAATAAAATGTTTATATTATTTGTTTTATTATAAACATACATTATTTGTGTATAAAACTGCCAAAAACAATTAGCTTGTTTTTCTTTTGGCACTACAAGGAACATTTAATTTTGCTTTAGGTCCCCTTTGAAATATTGTACAGACAAACTTGTAACTTGCATCAATATTTTTAATATCAGCAGCAGTGTTTCTCATCTGCACACCTTTTATCTTAAAGCTTGTTTCTCCATCATCACAGTTTGCTTACAATCATTGAGTCATATTGATTTAACTGTGTATAACGTATTATTTACATTTGTTGATGTACATATGTGTGCATATATTAATATAAAGTTTATATTTTTATTATTCTGTTGGCCAGGAAATGGATACTGCCGTTCTGAGGCAGCAGTGGTAGTGCTGCTGACCAAGCGGTCGGTGGCTAAAAGGGTCTACGCCACAGTGGTCAACGCTGGCAACAACACAGATGGATACAAAGAGCAGGGTGAGGAGGCACACTAACAGCCTGCAAGCTCCAAACTCGCGCTGTGGCACACGAGCACTGCAGCCAGTAGAAAGATTTCAGATGACAAGTTCAATTTGGTCATTGCAGCCTTGATTCTTATGTGATGTTCTGGTTTAAATGCTAGGTTATTAAATGCTAAATTAATTATATGAATGATTATTTTCTGAATTAAACAGTTTTTTGGTCTACAAAATGTCTGAAAATAGTGACACGCCCCTCAGCTGCTGTCAATCAGGACAATGACAGCTTTAGTTGTGAAGTACTTTTCAGATTAAGATTTTTACATGCAAAACATATGTGGAGTTTATAAAATATGATGCAGTGCTTTACTATTAAACTAACCAGTAGTGTATAAAGTCTCTAGAACTGGTATCACATTGACAATGATATAATGTATTATTAAAATGAGTGTTTATGCATAGTGAATACTTTTACTTTTGATACTTTAAGTACATTTTGCTGATAATTCCCGTACTTAATAAAACATTTTGAATGCAGGGTTTGTAGACTATAGTAGTTCTACTTTTACTTAAGTAAAGAATCTGAATACTTCTTCCACTACTGCATAAATGTTATTTCTGTTTGACTTAAAATGACTAATCAGTTAGCAAAATAGTTGCAGACTGATTTTCTGTTGTTCAGTTAATCGTTTCAGCTTTATTTCAGTCCTGTGGATTATTCATATTATCTTGATGGCACACTTCAGTGTTTTCACTGCTGTCACAAAGTTCACAATACAGCTGAAAAGTAGATGAAGTCACTATTTTCCAATTGTGTTCAAGTCAATATATGATATGTGGTACAAAAAAATAGATTTCAAGGCGGGCAACTTGGTTGTAACTCGGTCAGTGTTTCCATTACAGTAAGTATGGCTCATTTATGGTAGCTGCCATCATGTTTGCAGTTTGGTTACAGGAAAACTAATAACATTGTATTCACTTAGTTAATTGCGGAGAATCTGGGAACATGGTGAAATCACTTAAAAGAAGTCAGAGGAAGAAGAAACACGTGCAGTTAGAGGATCAGATGGGTTGGAAACAAGCCTCCAAGTTAGTCAGAATTATTTGGAAGAGAAAATGAAGGTGAAAGGTAAAATTATAACCCAAAGTGTCTTTAAACTGCGATGAATGTTTACAACAGACTGCTTTGACTACTATTTACTGTAATTGGGTCCAATTGTTGTGTGCGATTTATTACTGACATTTCATGTGCACTCACTTTCAGTTTTACCTCCAAAGTGATTTAGATAATCTGGTTAAACTGTCGGTTTGTTTACAACCTATTTGGAGACCTGACTGCAATTAACTTGGCCAGAGATACGAAAATAAAATCCATGTTGTAATAAACCCTAGTTTTGTACTAACAGTTGAAAGAAACTCAAATAGCATCTTGAGTCGCACACTTTCAACATCATGGTAAGGTCTTATTGGGTTACATCTCAGAAACAGAAATCTAAATATTGCAGATTTGAGCAGAAATATCAACTTGTGAAGGTCTGTGATGTGAATGTGTGAGCGCATTAGCAGTTACCCAGCAGTTATGGTATGGTGTATCATACTTGTCTTCACACACTCCTCTTGGTCCCTCAGGTGTAACGTTTCCTTCAGGTGAGATGCAGCAGAGGCTGGTTCGTTCTCTCTACCAGGAGGCGAATATAACTCCTGAGCAGGTGGAGTACGTTGAAGCCCACGGCACTGGAACGAAGGTCAGTGCACACAGCAGTCTAGTTTCTTAATCGCACTTTTAGCCTGTTTTCAATGCTGGTTTTTGCATCACAAGACAGTTCATAAGACCGAAAACAGTCACTCATGAAAACATGTTAAGTCACCTTCTCACACACACACACACTCCTAATGTCCCTCACCAGGAGTGACTTACCTCTGTGCCATCTCTACTCTCTACATGCAGGTCGGCGACCCACAGGAAGTGAATGGCATTGTCAGTGTGTTCTGTCAATCAAAGCGAGAGCCTCTCCTTATTGGCTCCACCAAGTCCAATATGGGCCATCCAGAACCGGCTTCTGGTCTGGCTGCCCTGGCAAAGGTGAGAGTGTGTGAGGAATGGGGAAAAAGAGAGCTTGACATGGAGGTTCAAACCCCACCTACTTTCACATCGCCACGCACCTGGCCAGTCACTGCGTAAAGTGGGCATATTGTGCTTTTCATTTCGTCTCTGTTTTTATTTTATTTGTTGTTTTTCATCCCACATGCAGGTGTTGCTTTCATTGGAGCGAGGAGTCTGGGCTCCCAACCTGCACTTCAACAGTCCTAACCCTGACATTCCCGCCCTCACTGATGGTCGAGTTCAAGTCGTCGACCGGCCTATTCCCATCCGAGGCGGCATCGTAGGCATCAACTCCTTTGGATTTGGAGGTTCAAATGTTCATGTGATCCTTCGACCAGCTGAGAAACCAGCCGACGCGACTGCGCCGCCCAGGACGATTCCCAGGGTGCTTCAGGCCTGTGGCCGCACAGAGGCCGCGGTGAACACCATTCTGCAAAAGGGGAAGGAACACACTGCAGATGACAGCTTCCTGTCTTTGCTGAATCAGGTGTCAGGAGTTCCTACTGCCAGCATGCCCTACCGAGGCTACGCACTGATGGGCCCTCAGAGTGACATCATGGAGGTGCAGCAGGTGCAGGCCACTACCAGGCCGCTCTGGTACATCTGTTCAGGTGAGTCATCAAACAAATAAACAAACAGGTAGACTCTTTGCTAGTTTGCTAGTAATTGCTTTTTATTACCTATAGAGCAAGATGTCTACCGTCTTAACAAGGCCTTTTTTCAGTAGAAAGAATTCCCAATGAAAAAAGTTCACAGTTCAGTTTGTGGATTATCCAGAGTATCTGGACACTGTTTCTGGAAAGAGATGTTGCTGTCATTTTTCAATGCAGTGAGTAACACATATTAAATTCCATTCACTGCCATTGTATTGGGGGGAAACAGAAATCTCAGAGACACATCTTAAATCCTAAAATAAAAACAAAACTGGGTGGGATTTGGGTGAACCCACCCATCGCTTTATGTGCCTTTGGAAACACTAATTTGTCAATATTGGGAATTTTTTAATGTTAAATTATTTAAGATTTTTAACATTGATACAAATCATTAGTCAAAAAAAAAAAAAAGAATAAAGAACCTCACCACTGCAGATATTGCCCGCTCAAATAATAACTACCAACTTTGGAATGGGACTGTTGATAAATTCAGATCAGACATCTGTCTGCTCAGACAGATGGGTCTTTTCAGTAACTGATGTATTGCTGGATTAAGGTGCATGACTGTTAATTGTGTTAACAGGTATGGGAACACAATGGGCAGGTATGGGCCGCAGTCTCATGCAACTCCCAGACTTCAGAGAGTCCATCCTGCGGTCAGACGCAGCCCTGAAGGACACCGGCCTGGTTGTGTCTCAACTACTCATGGAGGCAGACAATGCCACTTTTGAAGACACTGTTCATGCCTTTGTTGGCCTCGCCGCCATACAGGTAGAGTGGAGGTGTCATGTTCCATGTGGGAACCCTGGCAAATTGGTGTCATTTTCATATGGACTGTAGGGTAGGACTCTTCACACAAAGTGCTGCTGTAAATATTTTGACTTTATTAGTTTTCCGAAGTTACAGACTTGGAATCTAAACCCCCCACTTGTACCTCTGAGCTTTAATATGTGATGTATCTTATCTCAAGGAGTTTATCCTGATATAATAATATTTGACACAACAATCATATATTTCTATATCTTGAAGTCACTTACTTGTATTTTGTCATGTCCTACTTCTGTGATACTGGTAAAGAACAGTTAGTAAGGGACACAACACTGAACCCAAGCATGTCTGTGTATTCTGCCATGACAGCTTTCATAATGTGCATGCCATCTTTCTGAATACAAAAGAGCAACAGCTATTGGCCAGTTTCCGCCACAGGAACTTTTCCAGGGGCCCAAGAAGTATTTCAGGAAGTCGATGAATCTTCCCTGCTTTTCAACCAGAGGACCGATGGTCGAAATTTAGTTGAGCTGCCATAGTTCCAGGACCCCAAAAGTCCTTCACAGTTCTCATGACATGGTAGAAACACAAACAGGAAGGAGTTTAGTTCCCGTGGCTCCTTAGTTCTTGGAAGTAATCTTAACCCTAACCTAAACAGAATACATACATACATATGCTGTATACTCAGAACTGATATCTTGTTAGGTTGAGACAAGAAATGGTAAGGCGTTAAATCATTTTCTGTGCACTGATGATCAATGCCACTGGATGCTTGCAGTGTGCTGTTGTAGAACTTCAGTATAGTTAGTGTGTCTGGATTTTGCCACTTATAAGCTAGTATAGTTTTCATGGAAAGCCGTTGCCATGGTGAAGCGGACTATTTGCATGTTTCGCCAGGAAACAGGAGGCTATTGTAACTCAACTGTACATTGACAAATCTGCCCCAAATTTCACATGCCAATATTGAGTGTAGTCATAGCGCCACCTACTGGCAACAGGAAGTCAGCCTTATGTGACTAACACTGTTCATTTGCATTCAATTTACATTGTGTGGTCTACACTTGATATACAGCAACATAATGAATAATTAGCGCATATTCTTTTCCTTTGCTCCATCTTATTATTGACAACTATATTTCTGCACAGGGATGTTTAGAGGTACTGTGTGTAACATGTGTAAATCATGATCACATTCATTTTGAGGCATTGTTGTATAAGCTGCAGTGATGTTGCCAGGTACGCGTCCTGTATCTCTGACGCATTAAAATGCGGACGCGTCCAGGGGACCCTGATAATGCTACATTGTGAACAAAAAATCTGTGTTGAAATCGTAGTAATAAATAAAAGAAACCTGGCCAGAAATAACAGTGAGTTACACACAAATAACATAAATCAGAATCAGAAATACTTTATTGATCCCTGAGGGGAAACGCTTTTGTTACAGCAGCTCACTACCACGTCAGAATCAACATAAAACTGAATCAGATTAAATAAAAATACAATTATAAAATCATAAATAATACAAATCCTATAAAAGACTTCATCCTAGAAACAAATTAAATGGTACATTAAAACAACTCCTTTAACAGCTGCCTAAAACCATAAAATAAACAAATACCACATGAAGACACAAGCAAATGAAAAGAAAATGCCCTAAAACATCAGCAACCAGAAGAGACAGCAGCAATGGTTTGAACTCGCAGAGAGAGACCAAATTTTGCGGTTTTCAATCCAGTAGCAGAAGGTTCCAGCAGACATAAAAACTTTTTTTACATAGTTCAATGCTGACTTTTGAACAGTTGGAAACACAAAGCGTAGCTGTTCACACATCTGATTTGGGCTGAGGCTAGGTCTCTTTATGCCACAAAATTGTACTGTATACAGTTATGTAAAAAGATTAGACACAAATCTTGGAAGTAAGCCCATGCGTGTTCTGTGGCTCACCTCGTTACAGATAGCTGAGATCGACCTGCTCACTAAGCTGGGTCTGCAGCCTGATGGCATCGTAGGACACTCAGTGGGAGAGCTGGCCTGTGGCTACGCTGACGGCTCCCTCAGTCACAGTGAAGCCATCCTGGCTGCCTACTGGAGAGGCCGCTGCATCAAGGAGGCCAACCTTCCTCCAGGAGGCATGGCTGCAGTCGGTAAGAGAAGGAATTAATTGTAAAATGTGCTTGTTTGGAATGAAAACCTATGTCAACGTTGTGTCTGTCATCCACGCAAGAATCTTTCTGAAATGCTACAATCCATTTGGAAGAACTTAAATCCATCAGTCAGGGTTTCAAAATTCAATATTTAAGCTAAAATTCAACCTCCAAAAATAGAAACACAAGTGAAGGGAAGGAGGGTTTAATATTTTTCAAATTTCTCTGATGTTGACTTTATTTTAACCGGTTCACCAAGGTTTAAAGACCATTTCTAGGATGTACTTTTTTGGAGACATCACTGACATTTTAATCACTGAAAATGAAGGTCATATCAGCCTGGCTGGCATTATTGGTGAGGCCAGTTTCTTCTGTAGATAGGGTTTATTACTTTGAGTTTTCATTTTTTTTAAAAATCTAATAATTTATCTGTGTTTGTTTTGATTGTTAAAAATGAGTGAAAATCAGACAGACCACAGGGAGTGTGATGCATAATCAGCAGCTCATGTTTGATTTTCTCTTCACTTTCCTCATTTACTGTGAACTGAAATGATAAATGTCTATATAAACACAATTCTTAGCTTGAAACCTAAAATCTGATTCAAAATTTAATTAAAAAATGTAATAGATGTACTCATTTTCTAATTATAATCAAGGTATTTTTCTATGAAAGACTGTAAAAACCAAACCTTATCCTCAGAGGAGTAGTGCCACTTTTTAAAAACTCTGTCATTCTGTCATTTATTGAGGAGGCTCGCTGGTCTCAGTTTTGTGAGGCTTCATGCAGACTTTTAACTAGTAGTAAACCAAAATGTGCTTACTTCAGTCAAAAACGTTGTGTATATGCCATGGACACTACGTTGTGCTAACAATCCCACCGGACTGTCCTCTATACATGAGCCACCTTTCTTTCACCAAGACAGTGTAGACGTTTGTCCATAGGTTTATTAGTTAGGAAAGGGTGAAACCCACAATGCCGTGTGTTGCATTTGATAGATGTGACATTACACCTGTCAATTATAATGCGAAATGATGATGCATACTTCTTACTACTGAGTGCCTGTGCCTTATATAGGGAGCAGTGAATTAGTGAACGGAGGAGTGATTTTGGACAGGACTAAAAATGAAGTGCAACATACCTCTTTCACAGCAGTCATTTAGACTCTTCAAACTCAGACTCAGAATCAGCTTTGTTGGCCAGGTGTGTGTACACATACAAGGAATTTGACTCCGGTTTTTCGTTGCTCTCAATACACAGAAATAGACATAAATACAGCTAAAGTAAACAAACATTAAGCTACTAAGTATTTTAAAGTACCAAAAACAACAACTGCAACATTTGTAAACAGTAAGGCAATTAGTGCAATGGGGCAGAGTGCAAATGGAGCTGAAATAAATATGGTTAATGTAACAGGTTGCTTTATAGACATGAGGTAGGTGGATATATAAAAAGTGACAGTATTTACATAAACAATGAGATAAATTTACAGGTACAGTGGATGATTTCGTCACAGGGTTAATGCACAGGGCTTGGTCCTGACACTGGTGTTAACTGTTCATCAGAGTGATGGCCTTTTGGCGTACAGGGCTCTGTAGCGCCTCCCAGAGGGGAGAAGGTGGAACAGGTTGTGTCCAGGGTGTGATCGCTCTGCAGTGATGTTTCCTGCCCGTTTCCTGACTCTAGATGAGTATAAGTCCTGAATGGAGGGCAGTTCGGCACCGATGATCTCTTCTGCGGTCCTGACTGTCCGTCGTAGGCTGCTCCTGTCCTGTTTGGTGGCCGATCCAAACCGGACAGTGATGGATGTGCAGAGGACAGACTGGATTATTGCAGAGTAGAAGTGGATCAGCAGCTCCTGAGGCAGGTTGAACTTCTGAGCTGGCGCAGGAAGTACATCCTCTGCTGGGCCTTTTTGATGATGGTGTCGATGTTGAACGCCCACTTTAGGTCCTGGGAGATTGTGGATCCTAGAAACCTGAAGACTTCCACAGCAGACACAGTGCTGTTGGATATGGTGATGGGGGACAGTGTTGGGGAGCTCCTCCTGAAGTCCACTGTCATCTCCACAGTTTTGAGCGTGTTCAGCTCCAGGTTGTTCTGACCGCATTGTGGAGCGTTTGACGCAGGATGGGACTTCACACAGCTCCAGTGATCTGTTGAGGATCTGTGTGAAGATGGGGGCCAGCTGGTCAGCACAGACTTTCAGGCAGGAGGGGGACACGCCGTCTGGTCCTGGTGCCTTCCTGATCTTCTGTCTCTAAAAAAGCCAGATTCATCAGAGCACATTTCAGATAAGAATCACCTCTGCAATAAAGAATGCTCAATGCTCAGTGCCTAACAGTTCTCATTCAGTCCTGTATCTTTCCATTAGACAGGACAAGGAAACCTCATTATACAAATGTGTGTATGTTTGTTTTTTTGTCGTTTGTTTTTATAAGTTTATTTTTTGCACATCTTTTACCTTTGTGCTTGCTGTCTGTGTTTAAGGGTTGACCTGGGAGGAGTGTCTGGCTCAGTGTCCTCAGGGAGTGGTCCCAGCCTGCCACAACGCTGAGGACACCGTCACCATCTCCGGTCCTCAGGTCAAACATTCTATCAGATTCTGTCTTTTCTAGCCCCTTTAACACACACACAGAACCTGAATTTTACAGTCTGACAACTCTGAACTTGCTTTATGGGAAGTTTTAATTTCCTTTTGCTCACATGGTGTTGATTTTGTAACTATGTTTATTTTGCAGGATTAGTAACCTGTATCCTAGAAATTGCAAAGTTAGCGAAACCTTTGTTTGTAATGTACATAAGACTTTTCATGAGCAGGCTTTAAATGTTACCAGTGCTTTTGCTGAATGCTACAGGTGGGGAAACGCTATTGTGGAAAATGTTGCACATGGCTAATGGAACTGGTCAGCAAACGTACAAGACCCTCACTTTTAGATTGAAATTTTTACTTTTTCTGACAGACAACAACAGGAAGAGAAGAAAGAACAATAATATAGTAGTTGTTAACTAGCATAGTAGTAACAACACGAAAGATGCCGCTTTAAACAATGTAAAAACAATGTTGTAGAAGCATAATAGTAACTCTAAATGTGGTGTGTGTTTTTATCAGGAAGCAATCAGTAAATATGTGTCCGAGCTGAAAGAGCAGGGAGTGTTTGCGAAGGAGGTGCGCAGCGCTGGCGTCGCTTTCCACTCCTACTACATGGCCTCCATCGCTCCAGCCCTGCTGGCTGCTCTGAAGAAGGTAATAAATAGCTCTGCTGTGTTTCAACAGTATGCAACAGTGAAGCTCTGACTCGTGCTGTTACAGTGACAGCTACTGCCGTTTAATATAGTAATATATGAAATGCACTATTATTATTTTTGGTATATTATTTTTTATGTCATACATTTTACTGGCTTATTTGTTGTTAGTTAATTAATTAATTAATTAATTAAATGTTCTCATACGGGTCTAACTCTGTTTTGTATCCCGCAAATTCAGCATTCATATCTAGAAACTTTCTTCGCTGCACTCTGTCACTGTCCTACCAGACTACTAGGCATGTCAGATTAATCGTTATTATAACTATAGGAACCAAGTTGCCTATTGCAGATCAGCTAAGTTTCATGCTGTTTGGCACATATTTGAATATTAATAAATAATATAAAATGTCATCTTGTGTGTAGGTGATCAAGGAGCCGCGGCAGCGTTCGTCCCGCTGGGTGAGCACCAGCATCCCTCAGTCTGAGTGGGACTCTCCTTTGGCTCTGTACAGCTCAGCTGACTACCATGTCAACAACCTGGTGAGCCCTGTGCTGTTCCAGGAAGGCCTCAGTCTGGTACCTGAAAACGCTGTGGTGGTGGAGATAGCACCTCATGCTCTGCTGCAGGTACGCTCAGCATGTTGTTGATAGACTGCAACATCAACACTCCTGAAAAGCAGCAGTTTGAGCACTTTTGACACACACACCAACAGTGTATCACCAGTGAAGCAAACGTCAGTATTTGAGCCCTCGACCGGCTGCTTAGGTAGTTATTCATCAGTTCTCCTTTTTATACTCATACTTGTATTGGTAGCTGGAGGTGGTGAGGGGGAGGGTGATCTCTGTGTATTGCAGGGCTGGGACAGTGTCCATCAGGAAAGGTAAATTAAATACCACAGGCCACTGGTACCGGCTCTCGACTCACAGCCGGCCTAATTCTCACAAGCTCAGTTTTATAGCTGGAAACAGCCATCTGTACAATGTGCACCAGGGCCTATATTTATCAAGCATCTCAGAATCCCTCCGAGGGCTCACACTCAGTGTTAAACTAGGACTAAAAACACTCACAGCTCAGAGACTTGAGTTATTTATGAATGACTCACACCTAGGAGGAGGACGATCCCAAAGAGGGAGTGTGACATCACTGTTTTACACTGTTTTTATGATGATGTATTGTAGTTTTTCTGAAAGTTGCGGTTTTATGTAATATATAGTATAATATAGCTGGCTACGCTATTTAGGTTTTCAAAAAATATGGTGCCAAAATTGATAAACAGCTTAAATCTTATAATGATATTTACCAATAAGCCATTCGCAGTAGGCTGTAAGTAAACTCTTGCAAGTCACTTAAACAATAAATATGGCTTAAATAGTAAATTTACAATAAATGAGTATAATTTAAAATGGTACATAATTTGATTCAGCTGTGTGAATATAGTTTAATACTCCTGTGCAATATACTCTTTTCAGTTTAAAATTCCCTCTTTATTGATATTTATTCATACTTCTGTTACTGCTGTGCAATATCCACCGTCTCATAATCATCTCAGTAAGCTACACTTAACTTGACTACTCATTATTGCACTATTACTCACTACTTGTATTATTACATTGTATTATTATACCGTTCATACTTATCATCAACCGGTAAATCCGCTCTGTACTTTACACTTATTTTAGCTTTAATCCACTTTGTACTTCATTTATCTTGCCTGTATTATAGTGTATTATATTTTTTGCTTAGTACTGCTATTCCTGTGTGCACTGACGTGACGGTGAGCATCTGTAACAAAAGAGTTTCCCCTCGGGGATCAATGAAGTATTTCTGATTCTGATTCTGAATGAGCCTAGTCAGCCCTGTCCAATCACATTGTTTTACACTGCCTGTATTGGCGCTGCATCTTGTATCGTGCAGATTGCACCACCAAAAACGGGGAATATATCTTTTCTTCAACCGTTGAACTCATCTGTTTTCTGCACAGGCCATCCTGAAGCGTAGCCTGAAGCACACGTGTTCCATCCTCCCCTTGATGAAGAGAGGCCACACCAACAACCTCGAGTTCTTCCTCTCAAATATTGGCAAAATCTACATGAATGGGTCAGTAAATGCCTATCTGTCTGCATTTAGTAACTTTTGGTGCATTAGTATATTTGGGGGGGGACCTGTTGTTCTGGATGGGTTTTGCAGTAAAGCCTGTTGTCCGCTTCTTCTCTTTGAGCACTCTTGGAAGCAGTTTCTGATTGCTAATATTAGAATTATTTTTGTTGCACCTCTTTAGCATCAACGTGGATATTAACAGCCTCTACCCAGCGGTGAAGTACCCTGTGCCTGTTGGTACCCCTCTGATCTCCCCCTTGGTGCAGTGGGAGCATGCCCAGACCTGGGATGTCCCCAAGGCAGAGGATTTTTCCTCTGGCTCAGGAGGATCCAATTCTGCCACAGTCTACAACATCGGTAAGAAATGCACATCTGGATGAAAAAGCAGTTCTGCATCTGCCCTCTTGTGTCATCTTAAGAAAAAAAGTTAAACTGTGCTTTCTAATTTCATTTGACCACTTGGTGTGCTCGGTGTCCAACTCTTCTTTGACCAACAACAGACATAAACCCAGAGTCTCCAGATTACTACCTGATTGGACACTGCATTGATGGGCGTGTCCTTTACCCGGCGACGGGTTACCTGGTGCTGGCCTGGCGTACCTTGCTGAGAAGTCTTGGGGTTGTCATGGAAATCACCCCTGTGATCTTTGAGGACGTCACCATCCACAGGGCCACCATCCTGCCAAAGAGCGGTGAGAGCAGAGCAGCAGGGGTGTGAGGATTGGAGGTCTTTGACTGTGATGGACTTATTAGCTGTTTGACTTCCTGTTCAATGTTCATCTGATCTTTGCCTCTCTCTGTTTTCTCTCCTCACATTTCTGTTCCTCTCAGGCTCTGTCCAGTTGGAGGTGCGTCTCATGCCTGCCACCAACAAGTTCGAGGTTTCAGAGAACGGAAACCTCGCTGTTAGTGGTAGGTGGTTTTTGTACATACAGTGTTTGACAGTTCAAACAAATAGTGCCGTTTCTCCACATTGTGGTGGCAGACAGGCCAGCCACAGGGGCGGCTGTGGCTTGGTGGTAGAGCGGGTCGTCCACCAATGGGAAGGTCAGCAGTTCGATCCCCGGCTTCCCCCAGCCCACATGGCGAAGCGGGCAAGACACTGAACTCCCAAATTGCTCCCGAGGGCTGTGAGTGTGTGTGTGACTGATCAGTTAGTTTGTACTGATGAGCAGTTGGAACCTGCCATTGGTGTGTGAATGGGGTGAATGTGATATGTAGTGTAAAGCGCTTTGAGTAGTTGGGGGAAAAAGTAGAAAGGTGCTATACAAGTACAGTTCCATTTTCCATTTACATCCACTGACAACCCTTAGGGGATTTATCTTTTTATAATAATATGTTATTTCTTTAAATATTTTTAGTACCTTTACAAGCACTAGATTCTCTGTTGTGATTTGTCCTGGTCTTACTCATATGTCGGATTCTGCATGCGATTTTCAGGTAAGGTGAGCATTCTGGAGGATGCAGCCCTTGATTCATTCCGTAGTCAGATAAGTCAACAAGCTGCCAACGACGACGGTGACCCTAAAATGAAGCTGACGGCACCTGATATCTACAAAGAGCTGCGACTGCGCGGCTATGACTATGGGAAGACTTTCCAAGGCATCTTAGAGTCCAACAATGCAGGTAACAGTTGTGTGTGTTTGTCTTGCCATTGAAACCTTCTTTGAAGCTTTTGTATTAGTTGTCAATTGTTTTTTTGTTAAAAGACAATATAACCTATTATCTTTCCCACTGTAATGTGTTAATATTTTTCACTATATCCCCCAGACCTCAGTAGTGCTCTGTTGCTATACGTTGTTTTTGCTGATTGGCCACTGTCATGTGATCGGCTGTTTCCAGGAGACAGCGGGAAACTGCAGTGGACAGGAAACTGGGTGACCTTTCTGGACACCATGCTGCAGATGATCGTGGTCGGCCTGTCGGGTCGTAGTCTGCGTTTGCCAACCCGGATCCGCTCAGTGTGTGTTGATCCAGCTGTCCATCTGGAGAAGGTCTGCAAGTACACTGACGGAAAGCAAGGTGTGTGTTATCAATCTATTCCAAATTGATTTTAGCACAGCTACAGCTAGAGTACAGACTTTTTATGTTGGATATGATTAGAAACATGTTTACCTTCTGTAATTCTTGAACTCCACATCAAACTTTTCTCTCTCATTCCCGTAGCAGTGGATGTCAACGTAAACCGTTGCCTTGACAACATTGTTGCTGGGGGAGTCCAGATCTGCGGTCTGCACGCCACTGTGGCCCCCCGTCGGCAGCAGCAGCAGAGTCCCCCAACCCTGGAAGAGTTTGTGTTTGTTCCCTATGTGGAGACAGAGTGCCTGGCAGCCAATGGGAAACTTGCAGAACAGCTGAGGCTCTGCAAAGGTACAACAGGCCGTCTGTCGGCTATATCACTTTTCATCATTGAAGACACGTAGAATTTATTTATTTTTTTTGCCATCATCTGCACCTGGTGTCTGCAAGTTCTTTTTTAACACTTGACTCTTCTGGAGGGAAATAGCAGTACCAAAGCAGCCGTTAGTGTTGGCTTTTACTGGTATTATTAGGTATTTACATTGGCCTCTCAGAACTAAAGTGTGGAAGAATCTAATGAAATTGAAAATAATCAAAAATAGTTTTCTTGATCATTTCTCCTTTTTACTATATTGCTGTCTACAAAAGAACATGATTTGTAGCCAAATGTTGTTTCGAAGGGGGTTATTAGTACTATCATTTACGGTCTTCTTATTGCAATGATTTATATTTTTCTTTATATTGAGCATTCCTGTGTTGTTCTGTAAAGCAAGTCACAAGCTGTATTTTGTACATGAAATCAGCAGTCAAATATTTTTTCTGTTGCATGAAGAGAAACTAATGCATTCATTAAAATCCTAAAATCAACAAAATGTTTACTATTATTAGCACATTTTCTTTTTTGTATCATCTGCCTACACATGTCCTTCTAACTCTTTGTTCCACTCTCTCCATCCAGGTTTAATCCACAGACTGCAGCGAAAGTTGGCCCCTCACGGTGTCAAGCTCTCCATCCCCGGGCTACAAGGGGAGTCAGACGGTCCTCTACCCAGCCCCGAACCCTCTGAGCCCAGCCTGGTGCGGCTGCTGGCCCTGCTGTGCAGCCTGGAGCTGAACGGGAACCTCCGATCTGAGCTAGAACAGACAGTGGAGAAGGAGAGAGCATGTCTGCTGCAGGACAGCCTGCTGCAGGGCCTGCTAGACAATCCGGCCCTCAGACACTGCCTGGACACCACCATAGAAAACAGCATGCCTGGCAAGATCAAAGTCCTGGAGGTAAGACTGAAAACTAGATGAAAATCTAATAGAAGAAATCTGGCAAATTTCATCCAGATGCTGAATTATGCTTCAGTCTCAGAATATATACAGTCTCCAACCCTCTTCACCTCTCCAACCACTGCCAGGCTCTCTCCAACGATGGCCAGCTCTTCTCTCGTGTGGTAGCCCTCCTCAACATCCAGCCCATGCTGAATGTGGATTACACTGCCACGGCGACCAACCTGGATCTTCTTACGCCCCACCAGGCCACCCTGGAGGAGCTGGCGGTCACTTCAGCTCAATGGGACCCCCTGGTGGCCCCAGCTCCTGGAGGCGTAGTAGGAGGGGCAGACCTGGTGGTGTGTAACCACGCCTGGGGCCCTCTAAAGAAGGACCCTGGACTGCTGGTGGCAAATCTGGCTTCTGGAGCCAAACAAGGGGGGTTTGTTCTCCTCCACGTCCTGCTGAAGGGAGAGACTCTGGGGGAAACAGTTGCGTTCCTCTCCAGCACCGCCCAGAGCAGCAGCCAGCGAGGGCTGCTCACACAGGTCAGTGGAGACGGTGTTCAAAACACTTGATGATAACACTCTCAATCATTTTTGTGCATCTTCTAGACATCACAATGATGGGGCCCTTCAGAATAAAAATCGTTTCTTAGTTTGATAGAAGTATCATTCTGTCAATCTGCATGGTTCTAACACCCCCGAAGCTGGAAGCTTAAAGAAAGAAGTAACATGTTGAGATGCTAACATCACATTGAATATGTGATGGAAGGTGATGTTTTGCTAATATTATCTCCCTCTTCTCGCCAGGCTGAGTGGGAGAAGGTGTTCTCTGAGGCCTCCCTCAGCCTGGTGGCTGTCAGGAAGTCTTTTTACGGCTCGGCCCTCTTTCTTTGTCGCTGTCGGTCTCCGGTCAAACAGCCCGTTTTCCTACCTGTGGACAGCACTGACTACAAGTGGGTGGAAACACTCAAGGTGGGTTCCATAACCTTCTGTGTGTCTCAGCAGAAGTACCATTTTTCAAGTCAGAATGACAGGTAAAGGGAGTACAAAATTGTTCATATCATAACATACAGGAACATCGAAACCCTCAAAGTATGTCAGAATACAGTTTCCTTGTGACTTCAGTCATCAGTTATAAATGACATTAGTCATAACTGTGGGTTACTGTGTGGATCTGTGCTGTAGGCGATGATGGCAGAGTCATCAGACTGTCCAGTGTGGTTGACTGCCTCTCAGGCTCACTGTGGCATTGTGGGAATGGTCAACTGTCTATGCAAGGAGCCAGGTGGCCACCGAATACGGTAGGACATATATCCACTACCATACATACTCCTGTACTAGTGTTGTCACAGTAACAGAATTTTGGCCTTTACACAATTTAACATGTAACACATATAAGTGTAACACATACAAGAAAATTCACAAACCTACATAAACAACTCACAGAACATCAACATCTACGACTGTGTCACAATGTATCCAATACTTACTTGAAATGTGACTCCATACTCTTTATAATACTATTTACAGAGACCCAACAAATCCCTTCACTTACATTTATTATAAAGAGCACGGTCTAGACCTGCTCTATAGGAAAAGTGCAATGAGATAACTTCTGTTATGAATTGGCGCTATATAAATAAAACTGAATTGAATTACATTCATGTATTGGGTCAGTCTGATGGATTTTGTTCTGTTTTTAATACTTTTTAATGTCCTTTTCCTGGTTTCTCCTTCCTTGTCACCAGCTGTGCGTTTGTGTCCAATCTAAACGAGTCTTCAGCAGCGCCGAGCCTCCAGCCGGCCCACGAGTCCATGGTGTCAGTGCTGGACGGGGATCTGGTTATGAACGTGTTCAGAGATGGACACTGGGGCGTCTTCAGGCATCAGCTCATCACTCACGGTACCAAAATATCACTTATTCTGATTCCATTTAGACTGATATGGTTCTGATTCTGTTGGAAACCACAACCATTATATTTGAGTTAGTTTTATTATGTATTGTAGAAGAGTACAACAGTGGTTATCTATGAGAAACCTTTTACATGCATTGTTCTGAAGCGTGTGCAGACTGACACAACAACAAAAAAAGTGGGTTTTTTGTGGAGCAAGACATGAAAAGAAATGTAAAATAATTCAGCTTTCGTGTGGAAGCACCGTGGTTCACCTGTCAACCTTTTTATTCCTACTTACACTGCTAAAATTGATCGTCACCAAACACAGTGGTAGTGGCAGAATAGAAGCTGTTTTTTTGGAAGTCATTCCTTCATATTAATATTGTTACGTTATCACATTCTTTCCTTCTTGTCCGCTCAACATTCTTTTTATACAACTGTCACGCTACATGGGACATTATTGTTACAGCAGTACTGGTGAGCTTCGGTTGTACACTGAGCACCGTGTAGCCTAATGCAGTACAAAAGAAACGGTGACAGTTGTCAGGCCATGGACGATCGAAATGAGCTGCGTAGATTTAATGCAGTTTTTTTGATTGTGGACAGAGATACATAGATGTACTTTGGTTTTTGCCTATTAGAAGTTGTGCTATCTTTGACATCCCTTAAACATGTTAAAATAACATTATGTAATTTAAAAACACTAACTGGTTTCCCCCCTAAGATTTTGTGACAGAACGGGTTTATCCAGATCGGTTTAATGCGTATAACTCGTTTTCTTTTCAGAATGTTTGATGTGCCCATGGCTTCCATTGAAGCATTTGTCTGTGTTTCATGGTTGTCAGATCTAAATGAAGAGTTGACAGAGCACGCCTACGTAAATGTGTTGACTCGAGGTGACCTGTCTTCTCTGCGCTGGATTGCCTCCCCACTCCGCCACTTTGTGACGAGCAACACCAACGTGCAACTGTGTCGCGTCTACTACAGCTCGCTCAACTTCAGAGATATAATGCTGGCCACCGGCAAACTGCCACCAGACGCTATTCCAGGTAGAGTGTGTAGACACACAAGGAATCTTGCACTTCTTGGTTCTTATAGTAACCCACAGCATCCTGTGGGTTTCTATTGTTAAAGTAGATTACACAAAAATAGAAATAACAGTGGCCAAATTCTACATCAAGCGCCCAACTAACAACTAACTTCTCCTGTTCATTGTACATTGTGTAGGTGATCTAGCTCTGCAGCAGTGCATGTTGGGTATGGAGTTTTCCGGTTGTGACCCCATCGGTCAGCGTGTGATGGGGCTGCTGCCTGCTAAAGGCTTGGCGACAAATGTGGATGCTGACAAACGGTTCCTCTGGGAGGTTCCGTCCAGCTGGTCAGTGTCACATTTTTAAATATGCTGTGTGTGTGCGTCTGTGTGTGTGTGTGTGTTATAATCAGAAATCAGTTGGTCAGTGTACAGTCAGTATAGTCGCACTAGAGACTGTAAGTGGTAGTATGAGCCCGAGATCTGATTTGGAATTGTTGTGCAGTCTGTCTGCAGTAGCTGCTATAGAAGCCGTCGTGCTGACGGAGGAGAAGGTAGATGGGGTGTATGAAAGAAAAGAACTGGCAGCCAAGGTGGAGGTCAGCTGCTGTGGATTTGTAGCCACATCCAACGCGGGAGTTTCATAGTGGTTCTTTGGGGAAATGTATGATTTCAAGTAGGGGTGGACGATATGGCCAAAATCTTCTATCATGATATACTGTATGTAATTTTATATCACAATGCAGTAATTGTTCTGTAAATTCAATTAAGAAATGGTTTAAAATAACCATACCGTATCGTACTTCATCACATTGGATTATTTTCTTCTTTTATTTGGAACTTCTATACAAACAGAACAACTCCTCCTGCTCTGTATTTACATCCGGAAGTCATTCTCAATTGTTCCTGATCATCTGAAACCTCATTAGATATTTGTTGAACGCTGAAGTGTATTTGTGAGCATCATGGTGTAAACAAGGTGCTCTCATCTTTGTCTCCTCAATGTAAAACTAAGTTTCTGCATGGGTGCTCTCACAACAGCATAGTTACCTTATACTATACAATGGCTAATAATGATGATGCACCTGTGCATATGCAGGACACTGGAGCAGGCAGCCTCGGTACCAGTGGTCTACGCTACAGCCTACTACTCTCTGGTGGTGCGTGGCAGGCTCCGCCTCGGAGAGACTGTTCTCATCCACTCGGGGTCGGGCGGGGTCGGCCAGGCTGCCATTGCCATAGCGCTCAGCAAGAAATGTAAAGTCTTCACTACAGTCGGTTAGTATTTAACACTCACATTACACACTGTCATAGTGACAAAAAATTTGCTCCGATAGGATTTCTTATTCACTGTGGTTTATTTATTTTATATGAAAGCCCACTTTCTTTTCACTAAATGTTTTTTTCTTCTCATAATTATGACTTCTGTCTTTTCGTTATGAGAAACTTTAGAGATACTAACTCATTTGGAGTCATTATGACATACTATATCAAAATTCTGACTTAGTATCTAGTCTTTCTAACCTGAATGTTTTGTGTGTGGTATCATTAGGCTCAACGGAGAAGCGGGCCTACCTGCAGAAGAGGTTCCCTCAGCTCTCTGCAGAGTCTTTCGCTAACTCCAGAGACACCTCTTTTGAACAGCACATCCTACTCCACACACAGGGCAAAGGTCAGACACGTCTTTCTGTAGTAACGAGTTGTGTTTGACACACCGTACTTCACACACTTTCAATATATTCTCTCTATAGAATTTCTAAAATAAGAGCCGCCTCTTAAAAACCCTGTATGGAATACAATACATCCGTACAATGCACTGCACTTTGTTTCAGAGGAAATATTGACTTGGACTAAAAATAAGATAATACCACACTACACTAAGGGATTAAGGGGCTCCTGAAATAAACTAATTTGGAAACAAGTGAAATTACATCACCACATGGTGAATTTTTCACCAGCTGCAACAAAAATAAGATTTAATGATTAAATGGCTAATTTAGTTTAAGTGTCCTAAGATCGACATTCCCACATTTTTGCATATGACAGCTTGACAGTGTGTTTGAGCTTAGTAAAACAATTGTGTTTGTTGAACAAGCAACCACTCAATTACACTTTCAGATTATAGTACCACTGCACAAAGTACACTTTTTGTGACATATGTAGTATTTTGTGTGTGTGTGTGTGTGTGTGTGTTTCAGGTGTGGATGTGGTGCTGAACTCTCTGGCTGAAGAGAAGCTGCAGGCTAGTATTCGCTGCCTAGCCAGACATGGGCGCTTCCTGGAGATCGGCAAATATGACCTGTCCAACAACTCCCCTCTAGGTCAGTAGGTAGCCTCACACTCTCACACTCAGGCTTATAGTAACAGTTGCACCTTTAATTTCAGAAAGAGCCTTACAAGAAACTGCCTATGGCAAGCTGTTTAAAAGTATGCTCATTTTCAGGTTCATAATTTTATTTTGGGGTTGTGCCAGAATAGGTTTACATGGTTTAATTCTCAAAAACTAATCAACAACTGGTGAGGAGGCTGACATGTAGCTTACATTAACTAGCGACACCGCTAGCAAGAGTCATCATTTTAGCCAATAAAATTTCACGTTGTCAGCTAGAAATGTTTACTCTGTGGAATCGAAGACCTGGTGTTACAAAAATGACGATGATGTTAAATCTGCCACCGTTATCACTGTAAACTGCATATGTGCAGTGCAAGAACGGAAAGCTTGCCAGGCCCAGCAAAGCATTCAGTGTTAGCAGAAGGGCGGTTGCTGATGTGGATAATACTTATAAAATGCCATGAAATAGAAAAAGCTTATCATCAAGGAATTCGCGCATGGGCTGCAGCGTTAAAAACCCTATCAAAAACTCAAACTTTCACATGGTCGTAAAGCGTCTTGCCATACGGTCGGTTACAGTGCCAGAGTCTGTGCGAATAGCAAGCCGCTCCCGAGTCCCCGCCTCTCACGTACCGTAGCTTCTGACATAACTCGGATATCTGCAACGTCATTATTACGTCAAGATTTCAAGATGTCTGTAATTACCAATCTCCAATATGAGAAATCTCTAATCAAAATTCATTTCAAGATATCTAGAACTTGATAATAGATATCTACAATTACATTACGACCATTCCTAATTCCAGTTTGAAATATCTACAACATCATTTTGACTAGTCACAATTCAGTTACAGATATCCACAATTCACATTGTAGAGATCTGTAATGAGAAACCCCATACACATGAATGGCAAAAGTTAGTCAAAATGTAATTACAGATATCTTGAATGAGAGCTTTGACTAGGCAAAGTGACGTTGCAGATATCCATAATGATTATCCAGTCCAGCTAATAAATGTGAAAACGGCTTGCCATAGCCGCCTCCCCTTCAACTCTTTTGGAGAGAGAGACGTGAAGCAAACATACTGCGTGAGGTGAAAGAGACAGGAGCATGCCGGCGTTCCAAAATAAGGTGAAGTTTATAGTTATTGTAGTTCGGCCCACTTATCAACATGATCAACCGTTTCCATGAAGGCAATTAAGGTACTTTAAAACCTGCGATTTGCGTCAAACGTTGTAATCCCTGTCCGTCGTAATTCAACTCAGTCATATCTTATATAACAGAGACACGATACACACATTTTTAGATTCAGTGTAACTTACACTTTCTGATGATATCACTATCTTCAATGTTCATCGTGAAAAACGCCAATAAATCCACTTAGAAATCATAGAAAAAAAGTAGCTCCTTTGAATGACGTTAGCTAGCGCCAGCTACAGTTAGCAGTTAACGTTACTGTAGCAACAGGTAAGCTATCTGTGCATCAGGAAACTCCATAAATCACAGAGAGTTGAGCCAGAGCAGGATGCCAGGAATCAAACGTGGCAAGAAAACCACCTCGGTACTGTATTCCCTGTCATGCCGTCAAACTCCAAACTGGCCTCCTTCTTCTCCAAGGCCGGGCCCGCACCATTACCACGCCGGCGTACGCCTGTGGTGCGCCGAGTAGGCGGAGACTGCATTCTATTTATACGCCGTTTCAATTCAAGAAATATTCATGAAATAAAAGTCCCAAGGAATAAATGTGGAATTTCTGCATCTTTTGAGACGGGATGTGTCTGATTTTTGCAATGTTATGTAGGTGGAAAAAAAGGTAGTCCTTGAAGTTTCATGTGTGAGTTAAAGGCTGTAATGATTAAAACTTTTCTTTCAATATTTCACATAACATTGTTCCAGTAACATAATAAAGCATTCAGGTTGCCAGTTACAGATGTACAATGTCATCAGTTTATTTTATGGGAGAACCGTGCTTTCTTCATTTTCGCCCTGTATTTTTCTTTTTGTTGAGACGTGAATCGTGACTGAGATATTTAGACAGATCCTCAACTGTAACCCAAGGGTTCTCTTCCACCTTTCTTTGTCATATTGCTTCATCTGAAGTACTCTGAAAGCACATGTGAATGAGGGATGGTTTTGTTTTGTATAGAACAAGGCACAACTAACCACTAACTAACTACAATTTCAAATCATTGATGGGAAAATCTGACTTGTAGTAGCTTTTTTAGATGTAATTTGTGAAGGGGTTCACATACTATTTTCTATTTGGATTTGTAATATTGAGATTATTTATGTAGGTAATTCCAAAGGGTATACTTTCTTTTTCTTGGCAATGTAAATTAATAAAATGGGCTGAGAAAAATCAGTTCCAACAAAATACACGTCCAAACACACACACTAAACACAATGGGCCTGCAAGTGCGCCTGTGTCACATTTCATTGTGCTCAGCATAATCTGTGTTTCATACCAAGACACATTCTATGTTGCAAATGACTGCAGACTGTCCGAGGTCTGGTTCACCTTAAGCATGGTCAGCACTGAACAGTGTCATCATGTTGCTGTGATCTCTCCAGGCATGGCTCTGTTCCTGAAGAATGTGGCATTCCACGGCATCCTGCTGGATGCTCTGTTTGAAGAGGGCAACCAGGAGTGGGAGGAAGTGTCCCAGCTGCTGAAGGAAGGCATTATTGGAGGTGTAGTTCAACCTCTAAAGACTACAGTGTTTCAGAGGGACCAAGTGGAGGAAGCATTCAGATACATGGCTCAGGGCAAGCACATTGGCAAGGTCGTCCTGCAGGTCAGTTTCACCTCTGACCTTCAGCCTTTGATATTAGTGTGAGAAGACTATAGATTGTTCATAATGGACCAACCTGTCATGATGTATTAGAAAGAGAACACTGAAAGACTTAATAACTCAAATGCCTGTTGGTTCCTGCTTAAAAAAATTTATAAAAACATTGTAAAATGTTTCTGATTAAAGGTGTTGTATGCGAATCTGAAGAAATCCAATACCATGACAAATACCATGATATAGAGCGAACAACGACACAGCAAGTAATGTAACTAACGTTAGCTAGGTTGTGTGTTAGCAAACTGTCCCTACAGCTGCTGCTGCGAAGCTAACAGCCAGAGAGGACGAGTTTCCCAGAGCCAGCACAGCCGCTCCAGACAGCGATACTCACAACTCTCCTGCTGCTATAGCTAACATCACAACAACAGCACATCTTGGCAAACTAGAAAGTGAGCTTGAATGTCTGTGGCCAAGTCATTTAACGTTACCTGACACACAAATCATGGCTGGAATAGTGCTGTGTGGCCCGGTCCGAGCCACTTTGTGCACAGCCCTGGCTCTGTAAATGGGAAATATGGGAGTTTTTTTGCTGAATTTGACAAAAACAGATGTATTGGATTAGAATCGCATACTCCACCTTAGAGTTCACATAATTATGTGACTGAAAATACTACACTACACCAGTATGATCCCTCTCACTGGTTCTTCTCTTCACACAGATCTGTTATGAAGAGAGGGGGGCAGCAGTCCAAACTGCTTCCCCTTTGTCTTTTCCAGCTATCTGTCGCACCTTCTGCCGCCCCTCCCACTCCTACATCATCACTGGTGGACTGGGGGGCTTCGGTCTGGAGCTTGCTCAGTGGCTGACAGAGAGAGGAGCCCGTAAACTGGTGCTGACTTCCAGATCAGGCATCAGGAACGGTAAGTCCCTCAGTAATCACAAGGCTGCTGAGGTTGCTGCTCAGTTACATTCAGAATCATTGAAAGCAGTTTGGTGGTGTTGTTGTTGACTATTGGCCCCTATTTGTGATATAAACATATGCAAAACAGTTTTTTTGACACATATTTAGCATGTAACAAGAGATAAATGAACAATTCACACAACGACACAGGATTAGAACTTTGAAAATGTATTTTTCATTTCACTATGTTGAAGTAGCAGGTCACTAGACAGGAGTCGGTGCAAAAAAGATGGCCATGGGAATTCAACAGCAATAACTTAAAACTCAAGAAAAGAGAAAAAACAAAAACAAGTAAAACCAGCAGCCTCACAGCAAACTGCCATCTACTCTCCTTTTATTACCAATATAGACCAGCGCCTGGCCTTTTACCTTCTCAGACTCCCCTAACTGGAACATAGCGACTGCTCAGGCTAGCCGACAGGTGAGCTAGACTGAGACAAAGCTTTCATAGGCAGATAACAGACAGGTCAATTGTGATTGTCAGCAGTAACAATTCTAATAAGAGTTATATGTTTAATCTTATCTAAGGGCACACTCGCACAGCCATGAATGCACCAAGGCTGACAGAATGTAATTTAATACAGAACAGTTTTACCCTTCCTCTGCTTGACGGTGCCTAGTCACTCACTGCTTAAAGCACTCATGCTGTACTCATGTCATATTGGATGGGTGGTAGAGAGGGGATTTACATTTTGCAACTTGCAAGCATTTACATCATTAAGACAGTATGATTAGAGTCATCTGAGGATTAAAATACTATGCATTGACAGTAGAACACCATATCAATTAAATTTGGATTTAATCACTTTGATGCGAGGCGTCCACATTTGTTTGTTTTTCAGGCACTTCCGTATTATTAAGTGCAAAGTCTTAATAATAAATATTGGAGCAATCAGAATTGAAAATCTGATTTTGATTTAAGCTGGAATCTCGTAATTACCTGAACTCTGATGTGACATGAATGTTAATGATGCACACGTTTTCACTATTATTGATTAAGCAGATGATCTGCTCTAACATAAAAAAAGCCCACATATGGAACAAAAAACATTCAACAAGACTTAAGCCTTTCAACAGAACATAACCTTGTGAAACAAACTACACTACTTAAACAAGCTTGTGTTCTGTTATGTGTAACCTCATTAATAGATTAAATAAAACATTGGATTTAAATTAATGCTTTCAATCTTTTCACAGTATGATATAAAGTCCCCTTTTTGCAGTTATATAATCAGTGTAAATCACAGCCTGAAATATCTTAAAGCGTTTATACATTTCCATTAGGACATTATTGTAGAACAGTTTTAAAAGTATGCAAATGTTATTTCTCTACTAACTCCACTCCGCCTTTGGAAGATTGTAGACCCCTCTAGTTTCACGGTGGTTAACTGGCTGTAACAGCTAATAATTGCACATACCGCCACTGGCCTGGTGTATGTGCTGGCAGACCACCCAGCACATACACCATCCCACACCACCATCCAACTACAGAGGCAATGGTGTCTTTCACCTGCAGTGAGAAACTTAATCTGGAGGGCATAACACTCAGAAGGTTTACGCTCGATCAGTTGGCTTTTTCACCGACGAAATCGCCCTGTGTTTGTGACCTGTCACAAAATAGGTTAATAACTTCTTGTATATGTTTGATAGGGGCCACCACATATATGAATTAATTAATTAACAAATTAATAAATTGATTAATATATCAAAATGTGGCTGTACTGTACATTACACAAACCTGAAGCTTTGCTCTGGAATCATAAATGATACAAACTGGTACCATGTGACAGTAATTTGGCTCTTGGCACTGCTGTAACTACTTTTTTTCAGTTTGACTTTTTAACTGTTGCTAGGTTACCAGGCGAAGCGAGTGCGTGAATGGCAGAGTCAAAATGTGGAAGTGCTGGTGTCAACCAATGATGTCAGCACACTGGAGGGAACAGAGCGACTCATCGCTGAGGTCCACCAACTGGGTCCAGTGGGCGGTGTCTTCCACCTAGCCATGGTAACTCATCAACCCACCTCATCAGTCGCCTTATTAGGCCACCAGTGGCATCAGAAATCAGAAATCATGAACTCAAATGTATACTGGCTTTGAACATTATGTAAAAATATCTGTTTTTGACATCTTGAGCACTCAAAGATCCATGTCCAACTGTAATAGTTGCAGCCCAGCTGTTGGGATAGTGAGACAATCTAATCATGCTAAAAACTCTGGTTAGGTAGTAGCTAACCTTTGTTGATATGTTGTTTCATGCTGCAAGAGGACATTGATCAGTTTACCTTAAACAAGGCCAGCTCAGAAAAAGGCTTCTGGTAATGGAAAGTGAAAAATGGAAAGTTCCTCTGCGTGTAAAAAGTAAACAATAAATGGTTAAACACTGCAAAAAGTATTAAGATCCCATATTCACCCAGATTAAAATAAACACCAATCACTTTTTTCTATAAAAAAAACCAAAACATCCCAAATAATGAGTCCTAGATGTTTATTTTTACCCATGCTAGCATCGTGGCTCTGTGGATGGCAATGTCGATCTTAGTTGGTCGGCTGAAATATCTCAGCAACTATTGAATGGATTGCCATCAAATTTTGTACAGAGATTCATGGTCCTGAGAGGAAGAAGCCTACTGACTTTGGTCACCCCCTAACTTTACCTCTTGTGCCACTATGAGGTTGGCATTTTTGGCCTCAGCCGTACTTTGTGTTTAGTGCTAATTAGCTAATGTTAGTATCGCTCCAAAAACTGCTTCTCCATTTAAGTTGATTCCACTTTGACCTAAACTTCCTTAGCATGTTTGGTATGTCATTATCAGGTGTTGAAAGATGGCATGTTGGAGAATCTGACTCCTCAGCTCTTCCTTGATGTTAACAAACCTAAATATGACAGCATCATAAACCTGGACAAGTAAGACACACACAATCATCCTTCTGTTCAAATCAGGGAACTTTAATTAAGGACTGCTATTTGCTTCCCTCTGGATATTGATGCACTCACTTCCATTCCCTCTCCAGAGTGACAAGAAAGTTGTGTCCAGACCTCAGCTACTTTGTGGCCTTCTCCTCAGTCAGCTGTGGCCGTGGCAATCCCGGCCAAAGTAACTACGGTTACGCCAACTCAGCCATGGAGCGTGTGTGTGAAAAGCGCCGCTACGATGGCCTACCTGGACTGGCAGTCCAGTGGGGTGCCATTGGCGACGTTGGCGTGGTGCTGGAGACCATAGGTGGCAATGACACAGTGATTGGTGGCACCCTACCACAGCGCATCACATCCTGCCTGGAGGTACTCGACCGCTTCCTGTGCCAGCAGCAGCCAGTGATGTCTAGCTTTGTACTGGCAGAGAGGACGGTGGTAAAGAGCGAGGGAGGAAGCCAGAGAGACTTGGTGGACGCTGTAGCTCACATTCTGGGTAAGAGCCGAGCTAAACAAAACCACTACCGACAAAAACACTTTGAAGCACATGTTCTGCAAACAAGGTGTAATCATGCCTGTCATCTGTTGTGAATGTTGACACTGGACTGGCTGCTGTTGTGCCTTTGCAATCTCAGACTGATTGGAATAGTCTGCAAAGTATCATCAAACAACACGAATACAACAAATGATTAAAAGTGTTACCTGTCTAGGTAAATTATAGTAAACCACTTAATGAGAACTATGTCATTGGTACTCATTAAAGGGAAGGGAAGACAGTTATTTGAGTTTGTGAAACTCAGGTTATGAGTTGTTGATTTCCAGAGGAAATTTATTGAAAGATTAAAATTTTACATTTTTATACAGCAGCTGACCTGCTGTATAAAGACTCGACTTGATTGGAATTAATTAACTGGAAATGTACTAATTTAACACTGTCTCTATTTTCCATAGTCAGTACATTTCAAGAAACTTTCAAGGAAATTAATAGAAAATTGCAGATCAAACTAAGCTTAATATCATTAATATTTCTTTATTGTCAAAAAGAAAAAGAAAAACTGTTGCATTTTGAAAACAGCAAAAATAGTGCGAACACCGCCCTAAATTATGGTTCTAGATCATTCATTCATTTTGCATCACTGTTTGTCATACCAAAGACGCATTGTTCTTGTCTGCTTCTTTTTTTATTTCTTGAGCTAAATTTGATCAGGCCAAGCTCACAGAGCTTTAACTGCGCCCTTCACCCTCAGGCGTGCGGGATGTGAACAGCCTCAACGCCGATGCCTCGTTGGCTGACGTGGGCCTGGACTCCTTGATGGGTGTGGAGGTACGCCAGACTCTGGAGCGTGACTACGACATCGTCATGGCCATGAGGGAGATCCGCCAGCTCACCATCAACAAGCTGCGAGAGCTGGCCAATAACAAGCCAGGTGGATCAAATGGTATTAATAAGAGCTGCTTTTAAATCTGGAAAAAAAAACATTGAGAGATGAGATTTTATTTGTGTTACATCAGTCTTAAATTCAGTTCTGGAGGATGTGGCTTTTTAAAACCTGCAGATACACTCAGAACAGAAAGAATGACTTTTTTCTTCGCTACTTCCAACTATCCAGAATCTCACCACGCTACAGCTAAGAGGGATGGCGTTCGCTCTCTGTTGGAGTCTGATCTGACCCAGCTATTAGTCAACCCCAGCGCCCCCACGGTGACGCCACTCAACAAGGTTCAGAGCCAGGAGAGGCCACTGTTCCTGATCCATCCCATCGAGGGCTCCATTGCTGCCTTTAAGACACTCGCTTTCAAGCTTAGCGTGCCTTGCTATGGCCTGCAGTGCACGAAAGGTATTCTGTGTTCACAAACACACTCATTTAGGCTCATACAAGGCCAAGTAAAAGAAAATAACAACCATTATATTAATACGCTAATAAGGAGCCCCTTTGCCATCAGAACAGAACTTTGTCCTTGGATTGCTGGTATCAGCACAAATATTACAGTCACAGATGGTTTGGCTCATATCTCTGGTCGTTACTGATCGTGTAATGTTCACCAAGAATTCTGTTCAAAACTGAGATTGGTAAGTAAGGTTTTGCCGGTAGCTCAACTTCAGCGATCTTTGGCAATGCAGGGCCCAGGGCCCCTGACCTCCAGCTCAGAGGTAGACCCCACACTCAGCGTTCAGTTTGTTCCTGTATCCGGCGAAGACAGCAGCCCTGCAGCTAGCAGCTCCACCTCCAGTGGTGTGTCTGATTCCCCCCTGAGTGGAAGTAGTTATTATTTGTATTAGTGCTAAGGAATTCCACGAGGCAGCAACCATGCATTATTTGAACGTTATTCTTTTGTAGGTAAGGGCAGTGCTGATTAGTACATGCACATTTCTTTAAATTGATTTTAGGTGACTATTAGCAACCTGCATAAGATCCTAATAATGTTGTTTAGCCCATTTATGTGTATTGTTTGTGTGAAGTGTCCCTGGCAGCTTGCTCTTTGACCACTGTAGGGAGGGTGTGTGTGTGTGTGTGTGTGTGTGTCTACATATATACCAGTGTGACAATTTCAAGCTGTGAGTGTGTATTTCCATTGAACTGATAATACCAAGCTCACCTTAGTTTCTCCCCTCTCCCCCAGCTGCTCCTCTGGACAGCATCCAGTCCCTGGCAGCCTACTATGTGAACTGTATCAGACAGGTTCAACCAGATGGGCCATATCGAATCGCTGGCTACTCCTTTGGTGCCTGTGTGGCATTTGAAATGTGCTCTCAGCTTCAGCTCCAGAATCGGCCTGTGGAGTACCTCTTTCTGTTTGATGGATCACACTCCTATGTGGCAGCGTATACACAGGTTAGAGAACAGAGTTAATACACACAATAGTCAGTGAATCCACAGTATCATCTAGTTTAATGACGTGCAGGGTTCCCAACAGTTATTGAGAGGTGCATTCCACAAAGGGAAAGTCAAAGAATGAGATTTTTCTTATTTCTCCAGGGATGTCTGGGAATATCTGGGACACATACTAATTATTCATTTATGTACATTTTGTTGCATTAGGTAGTTTTAGACAGCTTAACATGAGCGGGATCATAAATAAACCAAGTGAGAAGCGTGAACAATATGATGTGATGTTTCAATACAGGTTGGTAATGTCAAGTTAACTCAGTATTTGGTTTCCAGACCTACAGGGCCAAGTTGACACCAGGTAAAGAGTCTGAGGCTGAAACTGAAGCCCTGTGTGCCTTCATCCAGCTGTTCGTTGGCATCGAGTACAACAAGGTATACAGCCGCTGTGTGTTCACCAAAGATTTTCATCAGTCACAATATTCAAGCAAGTCTCCGGGTGCTTGAGCAATGTAGCACGCGGACTTCTCAAACTGTTTGGCTGTGAATATCGTGGAGGTTTTACCTAAAGTTATAAATCCTCATGTCCAGCAACAATGGAAAAGAGTGAACTGCCACTTATTTGTCAGTATGACCTTGTTCACGTGTGCTAGTTGCAGCTTTGTGTGGGGAAAGCCACGTGATGACACCATACCTTTTGTCAGGTGTCGTTCTCAACATTAATGACTTCAAACCCAAGGTGATATTTCACCATGGCTTTGAAGTCTGAAATTTTGAGAGTTGTTTCAATCTGAGCTCTGATTTAGTTCCTCCACTATGCGCAAGCAGTCTCTCATTTTCTGTTTAGCACTTAATGCGGAAATTATGATGAAACACTTGAATGGACATGTTTCCAGCCACAGTCATTCATTTCTGGCCACGGGAGTAAAGAGCAGTGTTGTGTTTGTGGCAGCAGAAGACTAATTGAATATTAAGTTTTTATCTTTTCGATAAGCTCTCCCCTGTGCTAAGGCAGAAAAGTATAACTGCAAAATAAATTTAAATTAGGATATTATAAGGGTCATACATCACAAAATATAATGTAGATGACAGACGGTGTGGTCTGTCTTTGTTGATCTAAACAAGTAAATTCCTATTGTGGTCTTCGTCCAGATCTCTGATTCCCCCCTCTTATTCTGCAGCTTCTGGAGACTCTTCTCCCGCTGTCAGACCTGGAGGCCCGTGTCAACGTTGCGGTGGACCTAATCACCTCCAGCCACAAGAACATCAGCCGAGACTCACTGCACTTTGCAGCCACCACCTTCTACTACAAGTTGAAGGCTGCAGATAGCTACGTGCCCGCGACAAAATACCATGGCAATGTGACGCTGCTGCGTGCCAAAACCAGCAGCGAATACGAACAAAACCTGGGAGCTGACTACAAGCTCAGCGAGGTAACATACACAAGTATACTCAAACACATTTGCACAAAAAGTGGACCTTGAGTCAGATTATTTTAAAAGCATTTTAAGTTTAGCCCCTAGAGCTTTCTCCATCATGTTATTGATCTTCACTCCTCTCTAATGTGTAAACTGGAATTAAAAACTTGATTGAAAACAAACGTGAACTTTCAGTCACACTGCATTGGCTTGATTAGCAATACCCAACTGACACACACACACACACATATGGACGCAGTGACAAACTTCATAGTAGTTTTTTCCGGGTTTATGGATCCATCTGTTCTGCTTTGAATGAACGTACTGCTGCTTACAACTTGGGACTCATTACTAGAGATATGGAGGAATACAAGGCGGCTTCCCGCAGGCTGGGACATGTGGTCAACGATGCTAAGCAGAGGCAAAGGGACAGGGTCAGGTTTTTAGAAATACCGAGGTCCAAAAACTGAGCTAGGGGGTTTCGTGGGCATACCCCCCTGGAAAAATGTTGATTTCCCTGATCTAAATATGTGTGTTTTGAGATGTTTGGAGAGCAAAAATTGGATAACAGTAGCTTTAAAGCCATGTCAGTGGGCAGTAGCATGAGAAGGTTAAATGTTGCAATGAACGATCCACACTACAATCGGGAAATACAGAAGAGGCTAAACTGATCAGGAAACATCTGAAAATGAATGTTGACTATGTTCTAAAGTGTTCAAGTAAAGGGAAATTCACACTGCAGACATCTACTCTTTGTTCTCTCTCAGCCTCTGTATTCACTGCCCGTCCCTCTCTCTGTGACTGCTCACTTGTCTCAAAGTGTATAAAAAATAATTTAGTAAAATTATATACGCCTTCTTTATTTCATCTTTGTGTTTGAGTTTGCATAATTTTGGATTTGAAATGTGTGTTATACAATAATACTATATTATTACACTATAATTATGCTGGTGTTTGGTAATTACAGTGGAACCTATAGGCTCAGTTTAACAATACAAAGAACATATACACTATGTAATTACATTGTTTGAATTGGATCACGTCAGTTTTTGTTTGTGTTGACCAGCACAGGGACATAATGCTAATCCTGTCCTGGGCACAGTGGGCAGTACCTGCTCTTCCTCTCTCATCTCCATCACCTTCTCTCTTTCTTTTTCTCTCAGTCTCCTCGTCTTGTCCCGTATCTCTTCCCTTCCCAAAGCTGAGCTTTGACTGACGGAGTCTTTTCATTTTCGTCTCTCAATGAAGAAAGTAAACACAGGGTCAATTGATATTTATATGTAAATGTTACCGGCCTCCGCTAGGATAATCTTGCAATGAAAATAAAAATATTGTTTAATGTTAATAATATTGTTTAACGTAGCGTGACCGCACAGTAGCTGTTTGTCAGATGATGTCTGGGGATGAACGGCATTGAACTACGAGCAGTCCACTAGTAAAATCCTCTAGTTACCTGTATCACGCTTCGCATGGATTCAGCTGCCTGTCCGGTTTCCTCAAGTTGTTGACATAATCAAAGAACCACCGTGTTGAGTAAAGCTTTTGTAGTAACGAAAAGATCATACCACCACCACCACCCACACACACACAAGCAATGATGGTGATCAGCTGAGCAAGTCATTAATCTTGGCGTACCAAAGTAAAGTTATTTTTAGGCCATTAACGTGCTGCTTACACTTTTCCAGGGGGGCATGCCCCCGAACACCCCTAGCTCAGAAGAAAGGCCAGTCTTGGTGACCTCAGTGGTGGGTACGGCTATGGAAAGGGTTGAATCTCGGTCACGACAATGCAACTCCTGTGGCATGTGGCAAGGATTAATATTCCTGGGTGTGTTTTTAAGACCTGCCCTGACCTTTTTAGCTACCGTGTTCACCATTATACTCAACCTCTACCTGGAGCAGTCTGTGGTCCCCACATGTGTCTAGAGGTCCCTGTACCCAAGAACTCTTTACCAGGCTGCCTGAATCGCCCCGTAGCCCTCACCGGGGGCTTCATATACTTCAGCTTTCAATACCATAATCACAATCTTGCCATTGGATCGTCACAGGACTTATACAAGATAGATTTATTGATCATTTTACAACACAGGGTTGTATAACGAGATTTTGATTGTAGTTCCCTTTATGCTACTCAAAAACAAATGTTATGTACAAAAATTAAATATGGTACATTAGTAAATATATATAATAAGTCATAGCTATTTTACACAGTGGAGTGCTGAGGATGAATGAATTAGTCTCACAGCCTGAGGGAAGAAGCTGCTCTGTAGTCTGGTGGTACGGCAGCAGATACTTCTGTATCTTCCAGATACAGTATACTTCTTCTCTTTCCGAGTAGCAGCAGGGTGAACAGGCTGTGGCTGGGGTGGGTACTGTTTTATTTAATTTTATTTTTTAGCATCCTTTGGGCTCTGCTCAGGCACTTCACCTCACTGATATCACTGATGCTCAGTAGGTTTGTACCAATGATCTTCTGAGTGTCCTGGCCGTGCACATCCCATGCCAGATTGTGATGTTTCCAGTCAGGATGCTTTCTATTGCTCCTCTGTAAAAGTTGAACGATCAGCTTCTTGGTTTTGTTGACGCTAAGCAGTAGGTTGTTCTCTTTGCATCAATGATTTCCTCCCGATCGTTGTTTGAAAGCCGGCCAATAATGGTGATACAGAGTGGTCTCCATGTCGGGGCTGCAATCATGGGTGTACAGCGTGAACAGGAGGGGCTGAGCGGAAGAGGTGTTACTGCCAGTCCAAACTGTCTGGGGTCAGCCGGGCCCAACATCACTTGCGGTGACGTTTGGCCCGGCTGGTCTGGTTGTCAGAATGGGAGATGCCTTGAGCAGTGATCGTCTCAAGGTCCACTGCACTTAATCCAATCCCTGCACTTCCTCTTCCGATGTTGCCTATGTTTGCCTATATCAATATGAAAATATGCACTTTTTGAGTATTAAAATATGACATATATTTATAGTTTTTCATCTTCTAAACTTTTTTCTGATCCGTATTTTTTACTCTTATTCTAATTATTATTATTATTATTATTATTATTGTTGCACATTAGTCACATTAACCCACATCGTCTTGAGTATGCCACCCCACATTTGAAAATGAGTATGTGATGAACAAATCTTTGAATCTCTCTCTACTTAAATGCTGAATAAGTTCTTTCTGACTTCAGGTGTGTGATGGCGAGGTGTCAGTACACATCATTGAGGGAGACCACCGCACCTTCCTGGAAGGAGAGGGGGCGGAGTCTATCATCAGCATCATCCACAGCTCACTGGCTGAGTCACGAGTCACGGCAAGGGAGGGCTAGACATGCCCAACCCAACCACACCCTCCACCTTCACACTAATTCCACAAAATTCCCCAAATAGGTCTCTTCCTCCAATTAGTTCAGGATGTGTAGGTTTAACTTTTATACAGTGAGAATAATACATTAAGTCTTTGCAGCATGTTTATGTTCTGTGCCATTTTGCCCTAATATCCCAAATGCACCTTTTTCTTCCTTATTGCACCTTTTCAGAACTCATTGGTCAATTCAAACAATGGACACTCTCCCTAACGTATCAGAGCTCTTAGCTGTTCATATTTAAGATCTTAGATCTTCCATTTTGCCCTAATATCCCAAATGCACCTTTTTCTTCCTTATTGCACTTTTTCAAATCCCATTGGTCAATTCAAGCAATGGACACTCTCCCTAACGTATCAGAGCTCTTAGCTCTTCCTATTTAAGATCTTAGATCTTCCTATTTGGTAATTAAAGTGTGCTGTCAGTTTGTACAGTATGAGTAAGATGTTCTAAGTTATGTCTCATTATGTTGCCATGTTTCATTCAGCTTTTTTTGGATTGTAGTAGGGATACCAATTTTAAGCAATTTCTCTAATTAAGATTCAGCTATATAGTGACCAATAACTGATCATTAGTAATTTCTAAAATACATCTGTGTTTTACTTTGATAAAGTTTTGATGCTATTTTGATAGCACAATCCAAGACAATTGATATCAACTATGTAGATGCATATTCCTAATAGAATAAATACGGAATTCACATTACTCCTGTAACTCAAATCTGTTCAGACAGAAAAGAGCACCATCAAGTGGCACAAGCCAATACGACACTGTACAGTTTCTGCTGTTACTGGGTATTCACACCAAAGACAGCTCTGCGTTAAAAACGCAAGTGTCTGCGTTGGTGTAGGCATGTTGTTTAAGGAAGAGGTAAGACGATGGAATACTATCAAGAAAGTCCAGTTTGAACAATAGATAATTTAAGACTTATCAGATACCGAAACACTGCACAGCAGTTTATAAAACTATGAGAAAGAATTTCACAACTCTGTAAAGTTATCACAGCGACAATAATTTCATCCTCTGTCTCAACGATCAGCCGGTAAACAGATTACTTTGTCATGTGAATTGGGTATTTATTCTATTAGGAATGTACGTAGTTGATTGGCCACTGCAGTTCATTGCTGGATGTCATTGCATTGTCTTGTGGCAACAGACAGGCCAGGTTCAACTGGACAACCCTGCAGTTTTATTTTGTCAGAGCGCTCTATTTTATTTCATTAATCGAAATAAATAGAGGTGCTGCATTTTCTTCAAGAAGCACTGATGTTGGTCTGAACATAGCCGTGCAGTTGCATGTCCCTCACCTCCTACATTTTCAGTTAATGTTTTCAATCAGTTAAATTATTAACTATTATCAATTATTAACATGTCTAGATTGAAATAGAATGTCTTAGACATAACATTCCACAAAAACAACTGTAAAATAATATAGCCTAGCATAGCATGAAAGGCTGGCTCTGTAGCTGTGATGAGCAAATACCAAGTCAGCTGCCTTGTAGCTTTTGTCACGTTTATGCTACCAAAGGCTATTTCATAATTGTACACTAATGCATGTTTACGTGTGAAGGAGGTCTTCTACTTTAAATGCTTCTACCTTTTTATATGAGCAGAACGTCACTGCGGTTTCACTGGGTAGACTGTATATGCACACAAACCTGTTAAACTGTCATGGTAAAACTATTCCTGACCCAGCACTGCCAACGTTGACTAGTTATTACTGGTAATATGACCATTTGGAGGCAATTTGTTTTTTCAATTTTGTCTTTTTTTATTTGTTTATTTTGTCAAAAAAAAGTGTTTACCTATGTGTCAGAGGATGCATGCTATGGTCAGGGTTTTTTTTATGTTGTTTTCAAACAGTTTTTGCCTTGAAGCAAAGCAGCAACTGTTTGTATTGTTATTCTTGTCAACTGAGCCAAACCAAACCAAAACGGACTCAAATGATGGAAAGCCTCTTAAAACTTCAAATTATTATTATTGTGGTGCAGACAGCTGCAAACACAGTATGTAATTAAAAAAGTGTTTTCACAATGTATTATAATTAAAGAGTAATATTACTGAATGATCACTCTGAATGACCTCTATAGACAGAAACAGATGGTTTCGATAGAACATCGTGAAATGACCATTTCAAATTCACAGAATTGTAGTGTAAAGAATGATCAATACTCCTGCAATACCCTTATGCCCTGACTAATGAAATATAATTATGAATGTTTATAACCTCACCACTATCAATTTGTAGGAATTCAAAATGTGCTGTTTAAAATGATTAACACAGAGCAATTTGGTCTGTGTGCAAATCAGTTGTATTTCTGTAATGTACTACAGCTTCAATGCAACAAACATGCAAATCATGGTATCTGGCTTTGCCTTTCAATACATTGTTTTTATGAGTTAACAGCCTGCTGGCTTACCCAATAGGTAATAAGTAATCTCTCGTCCACCAAGGTGACCAGCACTTATTACATTATTACAATTATTACTAGTGGTTATCCTGCAGTACTTCAAATAGAATTTGTAGAAACAAAGATGTTGCATTTGCCAGACAGATAACTTGTTAGCTTAACCTAACTCATAAGGAACTGTTCATGAAATAAGATAACACTGATAGGCATGAAATGTAGATGGGGTCAGTCCAGGCCAACTCTTCCCAACTGACAAACTTGTTGATGCTAACACATTGTTGAGTGTATTGGTTGCTCTGCTCCAACAAATGATGGACTTCTGTGTGAACACAAGGTGAATGGTTCAAAGGGCAAAAACTAGTGACAGTTATAGCATTTTGATAGACCCATAGTGATGTACTGAATACGTTTGGTATGGAAATGTCTCACTAAATGTTGCATCCTTATCCAAATCAGCTTTTAGGTAGTGAATGACTATTAAGGAACCTGTTGTATGTGGATATAACTGATCTGAACAGCAGGCCTTCTCTCTTGGGATCTTTGATGAAAGGCTGTATCCTCCCGGAGCTGTCTCTGACTCCCATGACCCTCACTTGGTTTCATGAACCCCAGCAAGCAGTCCCTCTGAACAGCCAACCTGACCTCTGAGACCTCTAATCTGGTCTATGAAGGGTCGGGATTGGACTGGATTCAAATGTGGTGATTGATTGCAGTGAAAAGGAGAAGGAAGTGACAGTATATGCGCCTCTCTTATATTGTAATATTTCCAGTATGTGTTACAACTAATAAAGACCTCTTGCTAATCACTTTGACTATTGTTTTTCCATAAATCCAACATGTGAAACCCTATCCCCTTCCCCCAAACCCCTCCCCTCTCTCTCTCTCGCTCTCTCTCAAACACGGCAGCGGCAGATGGCCGCCCACCATTGAGTCTGGTTCTGTCCAAGGTTTCTGCCTCTTTAAAGGAAGTATTTTTTCTTGCCACTGTCGCCAAATGCTTGCTCATGGTGGGATTTGTTGGGTCTCTGTAATTAATATTATAAAGAGTTCGGTCTAGACCTGCTCTATAGGAAAAGCGCAATGAGATAACTTATGAATTGGCGCTATATAAATAAAATTGAATTGAAGTGAAAGATAGAAATCAAGAATCATGAATATACAGTAGGGCTTACTTTGATTGATTAAAAGTTTTCACAGTATACATACATCGTTTTTAAGAAAAGTTACGGTAGAATTAAGTCATATTTTAGTCATACAAGCCAGAGTTGTAAGTTTATAAATAAAAATAATATTTGGAGAAATAAACGTTCAAGGAAAGATTGGAATTGTGGTTTTATAAGTAAACAACTGAGAGTAGTCTGTCCCGCCTGTGTGTCAAAATGAGGGATGTGGCATATATACAGTGGTGTGAAAAAGTGTTTGCCCCCTTCCTGATTTCTTTTTTTTTTGCATGTCACACTTAAATGTTTCAGATCATCAAACAAATTTAAATATTAGTCAAAGATAACACAAGTAAACACAAAATGCAGTTTTTAAATGAAGGTTGTTATTTTTAAGGGAAAGCAAAATCCAAACCTACATGGCCCTGTGTGAAATAGTGATTGCCCCCTAAACCTAATAACTGGCTGGGCCACCCTTAGCAGCAACAACTGCAATCAAGCGTTTGCAATGACTTGCAATGAGTCTTTTACAGCTCTGTGGAGGAATTTTGGCCCACTCATCTTTGCAGAATTGTTGTAATTCAGCCACATTGGAGGGTTTTCGAGCATGAACTGCCTTTTTAAGGTCATGCCACAGCATCTCAACAGGTTTCAGGTCAGGACTTTGACTAGGCCACTCCAAAGTCTTCATTTTGTTCTTCTTCAGCCATTCAGAGGTGGACTTGCTGGTGTGTTTTGGATCATTGTCCTGCTGCAGAACCCAAGTTCGTTTCAGCTTCACTTTTCACACCACTGTATGTTGTGTAGTTTTCACTATACAATACATAGGATTGTTATCATAGGATTTAGGACATTATGTTTGGGCTTGACCAGTTCCAAAATGTTCTCTCCCACCTCAGAGGTAAATGACAGTATGATATAAGATGATTGCATTCCTCGTGTTTCACAATCTTATGAATGATTTAAAACGAGGAATTGTGAAAAATGTGGACCATCACAGGAGACTAGTTATTAAGACAGGAGACTGAGTAAACATCTTCAATGTATTTAATAGCAGGCAACTTATACACATGATCACAAGAGCGCCCCCATCATGTGTAAGGTCACGTCGCCAGATGAAATTAACATATTTAATGCCTGCTTTATCTCTATTACGTGCTGCGGTAAGCGTATTGTCTCGTTTCCTGTCACCGGTGTTTGGGTGTTACTAGTAGCGTGTATTTGCTGCTCTAGCTCATGTGAGCATCAAAAACTTAAATGAAGGTTGCTTGCCTATTATATTAATACCATGTTGAAACTTTTGTACACACATACACACACACAGGGCATGAGGCTTAACAATTCAAAGTGTTGTCCTGCAGACTTGCTGACTGCAGGAAAAAGTTGATTGGCTGTTGCAAACAGGCTTACATTTATACAAAGAAACAGGGACATCAGAAAGAACATCGTGTACTGAGGACAGTATGTATTGTAATGGCCATGAGAGGAGAAGTATCAGTTGTGGGGAACGAAGCAGAGACTTTAGCAATGGCTTCTCTTTCTCCCTCTCACTCTCCTGCTCGGAGTGTCAAATGTTTAGCTATTCCTCTGCCTCCTTTAGTGATAATGGTACATGTAATAAATGTAGTTTATTTGTAGCATTGGAGGCGAGGCTTAGTGAATTGGAAATGTGGTTCCGCACCATGGGAACTCAGTCATTAGCTGCTGTAGTTAGCCAGCCCCCAGTAGCCGGTGCGGACCGACCAGAGGTAGCTCCTGTTAGCCGTCTCCCGGCAGCTCCAGGGAAACCAGGGAGGCTGGGTGACTGTCCGAAGGAAGCACAGCCCTAAGCAGAAGCCCACGGTTCACCACCAACCTGTTCACGTTTCTAACAAGTTCTAGTTACTCAGCGACATACCCACTGAGAAACCAACTCTGATTATTGAAAGCTCCATTTTGAGAAACGTGAAATTAGCAACACCAGCGACCATAGTCAAATGTATTCCTGGGGCCAGAGCGGGCGACGTTGAATCCCATTTAAAACTGCTGGCTAAGGATAAACGTAAATACAGTAAGATTGTTATTCACTTCGGTGGTAACGATTCCCGATTACGCCAGTCGGAGGTCACTAAAGTTAATGTTGAGTCGGTGTGTATATATGCAAAGACAATGTCGGACTCCATAGTTTTCTCTGGGCCCCTGCCAAACCTGACCACTGATGACATGTTTAGCCGCATGTCTTCATTCCGCCGCTGGCTGTCGAGGTGGTGTCCAGCAAATGATGTGGGCTAAGTAGATAATTGGTGGACTTTCTGGGGAAGACCTGGTCTGATTAGGAGAGACAGCATTCATTCTCATGTTTATTAGTGGACCTAAACCATGACAACTCAGAGTTGAGACCAGGAGGCAGAGTTGCAGTCCTACACGCTTCTCTGCGCTTCCAGAGCAGTTACCCACCCAAAACTCCTTAGTGACGGTGTCTGCCCTTGTCCACTTAAATTAATAAAACCAGAAGTTAACAGAAGAGGAGTTATACATAAAAACCTAAACAAAAACGCTGAAATAGCACAACAAAATAGGAGAATTAAATGTGGACTCTTAAACATCAGATCTCTGTCACCTAAAGCTGTACTAGTGAACGATTTAATATCAGAGTATCATATTGACTTATTTTGTCTTACTGAAACCTGGCTGGGTCATGAAGAATATGTTAGCCTGAATGAATCCACTCCGCCCACTCATATTAATACTCATATTCCTCGAGGCACCGGCTGAGGAGGTGACTCAAGCCTATTAATCAACCTTAAACCTAAACTAAAGTATAACTCATTCGAAAGCCTTGTTCTTAGTCTTTCACACCCAACCTGGAAAACATGACAGCCAATTCTATTTGTTATAGTGTACTCCTGGTCCTTATTCTGAATTTTTATCTGAATTCTCAAGTTTCTCAAGTTTAGTCCTTAAAACAGATAAAGTAATTATTGTAGGTGATTTCAGTATTCATGTGGACGTTGAAAATGATAGCCTTAGTTCTGAGTTTATCTCATTATTAGATTCGATTGGCTTTTGTCAGAGTGTACATAAACCCACGCACTGTTTTAACCACACCTTCTACCTTGTTGTGCTTTGATGGCATTGAAAATGAACATTTAATAGTCTTTCCACAGAATCCTTCATTATCAGACCATTATTTAATAACTTTTGAACTCCTATTACTGGACTACATGCCATTAGGCAAAAACTCCTACTAAATTCAAGGAAGCGATCCCAACTGCATTTAATTCAATGTTGTCTCAATATAACAGAGGACTCCTATGCAAATCGGAGCCCCTCCCAAATTGACCATCTAGTTGATAGCGCTGCAGGCTCACTGTGAACGACACTCGATTCTATCGCTCCTCTAAAAAAGAAGATAAAACAAAGGTTAGCTCCATGGTATAACCCCCAAACCTGCAAATTAAAGCAAACATCATGAAAACTTGAAAGGAAATGGCGTTCCAACAACCTGGAAGAATCTCGTTTAGTCTGGCAAGATAGTCTTAAAACATAAGAAAGCCCTCCGTAATGCCAGAGCAGCTTACTACTCATCATTAATAGAAGAAAATAAAAACAACCCCAGGTTTCTTTTCAGCACTGTAGCCAGGCTGACAGAGCCACAGCTCTATTGAGCCATGTATTCCTATAGCCCTCAGTAGTAACGACTTCAGGAGTTTCTTTAATAATACAATTTTAACTATTAGAGAAAAAATTCATCACGTCCTGCCTTCAACCAGTACTGATTTATCTTCAAACACAGGAACCTTAGAAACAACTGTAAAACCTGATATATATTTTGACTGCTTTGGTCCTATCGACCTGGATCTGCAGGGACTGGATCTGTGGTTGTGGGCCACCTGCTGCCCCTGTGTTCCTGCTCGACAACTGCTACTATAGTTGTTGTTATTGGCTCTGTTACTGAGACTACAATTACATTACTACTGCTTTAAAAATTCTAGGTGGTATTTGCATTGAATTGAATAAAAACATTCACTAGTTTTGAAAATGTATCCTTCACTGCTCTTCCAGTTCTGGGTTCAAGGTGTGAATTATCATCTGCAAATGGAACATGATGATATACTGATGCACATGGCCAAGCTAGAAGCACTGATTGAGACGGGAGAACAGTGTTTATTTTTTAGATTAGAGGACATTTTGGACCAACATTTAATATGCATACATTGCCTACAAATACAGATGACTCACATCACTTGTTACATCAATGTAGCACCTACAAAGCATTTACGTGATAATATAACTGTTTACAACTGTTTTTCATTGAATTAATACAAACGCATGAGTGATCACACTGGCTTCTGCTGCAATAAGTAAAGCTATATTTTTCCAATATTAACACACATCAATAGATCCTGCTCTGAAGTACAGAGCAGGATCTATTGATGTGTGACTGCATTTATATATTATCAACAAGTGTGCAAAACGCTCTCATTTCAGGAATCAGCAACTGTGCCCCAATGCCATCAACAAGTGGGATCAGTAAACCCCTACTGTGCACCGCAACACAAAGATAGAACATGGTATAAAAGTGTTTTATGGTATGCTATAACTTGGCATGTGGTCAGTAATAAGCAGGTTACAGTACAACTTACATAAAGGAGACCAGGACAAGAGAACCATGTGGCCGAAATGACAATAAAGATATTTTAATTTGAGAAATATACAGAGAATAAGCTCTGAGTGTAACATAAAGGATTTTAATGAGAAATGGTTTTCTAATCACCAGACTGACTTTAAGTTTATTTCATTGACATATTTTTCGCTAAGAATTTTTACCTTGTTCTTGTCTTGTTTTTTTTTTTTTAACCACAATGCTTAGAAGAAGGAAGTGTCTGAACAGAAGGCCCCTGCCAGCCTGAACTCCTCCTTCATTAACACACAGAAGAGCCGCTGAGGCAGAGCTTTGCAGTATGGTGCTGGCCGAGGGACACATGTACGCAACAGAATTTCCCGGCCTGCTGGAGCAGGAAAGTCAGGCACTTTGTTGCTTCCTTCATTCGGCTTCCTGTCATGCCCCAAATCTTCGTCCAGTGGTGCCAGGAGGGCAGCCTGAGGGTGGAGAGAAGGTGAAATGTTACTAAACGGCAATGAAAAGGTAGACAGGGAAGAGGTCTGAACGTAGTTAAAAAAAAAAAATGCAGCTTGATGCACCAGTTAAAGCTAAAAAACACATGTAAGCTCGTTCAAATTTACATTTTCACAGTGAATAAATTCAAAGGCTAAGTTTGGGTTTATTCTATATGTTTCTTGAAAAGACCAAAGCCAACAATATGTTAGTCCGTCTCTCAATACTTTCTGACTTCCCTCACCTGTCTGTGAGCACATTAGTTCCTACTAAAGTCACAAATATATAGTTTTTATAACACAAACTCAGTGTAGTTTCATTAAAACAAAACAGCTGGCCGCTGCAGTTTTTAGCAAACGTTACTCAAACAGGTGGAAACCTGGCATTTGTTTTATTTGGACTTAAATTTGGACTATTTTCAGCGATGGATTAATACACATTTGGTGCTCTATTGTAGTGTACCTCTAGTATTTCCGGAAGTAGGATGGTGTACTGTATGTGGGATTGAGTCAAAATAAAATACAGTGTCTGCAATGAATTGTATTGTGTTCTAATATTTAGTCTACCCTCTTTGATGTGAATGAACAAAATAAACTTGAAAAAACTAAATATTACAAACACCAGTATAATGCAATACAATTCAACAGCACCACAAACTACAGCATCCAAAATGAACATAAAGTTGAATCAACACCTCTCTAAAACAGTTTCAATGGGATTTGCGGTTATGGCTGTGAGCTAGAAAGTCACGTCCAACCCTGCTCCACTACAATTTAAGATAAGTCCTGTTGTCACCAGCTGCCAGGACCACCTCCACTGGCCTGCTGCAACGGCACAGACATGGTGCTTCTCTCAGTAGCCTCCAAGCAAGTCATCCTGTAAGTCCTTTGGGAGGATCGCCTTGAGGAGGCTAATGAGAGGAATGTATGCTGAGCAGGTGGAGCAATGCTGCAGCAACGGAAGTCGAGGGTTTGCAGGGCCTACAACTCTCTAGGCATCACAGGGGCCAGCAGGCGAAGGGCCATCAAGTCTGTCACCGAGGCAGCCGGAATGGCCTCAAGGTGGCTGTGGATTAGGAGAGGAGTACGTGGGTGCGGTAGAGCTACCTGGACACAAGCCGGGGTTGATCAGCCCCTGCTGGGTCGCCTGGCCAAGGGTTTCTGATTCTTGAAAGATGCGAAACACCTGATGATCTCAAGTAACATCACTGATGATGTGTCCAGGTGCATCACAAGATGTATTCTACAACCCAACTTGCAAAACTGCAGAAGAAAATTGTAAGTGAACATTTTTTTTGATGGAGTGAATGAAACCCAGAAGTAATTTGGAGGTGAGCTTGCCAATGCTGAAGAGGAAATACTGTCAGCAATAAGCAACTTGAAGTTTGACTTTTAGCTGCAATTGAAGAAATGGGAAAAGACTTGGCTGATTGTACCAGAAGAGGGACACAAGCTGAGGTGCGCTTATTAACAGTGGAAGATGAAGAACACATTGTGTCGGGCCGAGAAGAGATGCAGAGTCCTCGCCAAGAACATTAATAATGAAGCTCCTGAATCACAAGCACAAAATGCTTGTGATTAAAGCAGCCAAGGCAAAGAAGGAAATCCTCTACAAGAACAAGTGAAATTTTATCCTGATCTAGTCACATTAGTGCATAAAACGCAGATGCAGTTTGACATGGCAGCTCGGCAATTTGGGACTCCGTCATAATTTCTCCGCTGGTGGTGACTTACAAGGAGCAAACACGCATATTCAACAAGCCGTCGGTGGTACAAGAATTCATCGACAAAATCACAGAAGATGCAGGCATTTATCACCTGCAACCAATTCTATTTAAATTTATTTTTGTTACAATGCAAGGAGGGTTGTTTTGTTTCTTTTTTCCCCCCTATCTTGGTGAAGGTGATAAATGGTGATAAATAGGGGGGTATTCCTATTTAAATAGGGTCAGTTCCTTTGTATGGTTCATTGTGTTGGATGTGGGTTTCAACATCTAAATTAGTTTATCTTCTCAGACATATCATTTCTGTACTTTAAGGCATTCCAGGGTATATTATTTGTATCTCTTGAAACTGCAGAGGTTTACAAAAAGTTTTAAAAATGAAGCAGGTCATGAATAAATAAGCTAAAAGATTCCTAAATCGTATTTCTACAGGAAACTCATATTTTAAAGGTGGAGTCAGCGATTCTAATCCAATACACTTTTTGTCAAATTCAGCCAATATCTCCTCACGGTCCGCTAGCTGTCCGTTCTGTGTGCGCGCTGAAAAAAATCTGGTGTTTGTACACAGCCCTGGCTCTGTAAATGGGAAACAAGCAAAGTGTTGCATGTTAGCTGTAATACTAGGGGAGTTGTGAGTATTGCTGTCTGGAGCTGGTGTACTGGCTCTGGGATACTGTCTCGTCCTCTCAGCTTCACAGCAGCAACTGTAGCGATAGTTTGCTAACCCACAACCTAGCTAACGTTAGTTACATTACTTGTTGTGTCGTTGTTTGCTCTATATCATTGTATTTGTCCATACAAGATTTGTGAAGGGTTTTATAGCCACTAAGACCTAAAAACACAAATTTCCTAGCACAGTGGGATTATTTGAATTGATGCATAATTTGAAATGCTATGCTAGGTAATGTTACCATCCTTGTTAGCTTGTAACAAACCAACGGCCCTTTCTTTGGTCACTGTAGTTTTGTAAAAACAATCTAAACAACTCTCGCTAGTTTTTACTCCGTTGTGTTTTGGATGTTTAGATTGTTTTTGCATGTCATTTTGCATGTAGTTCGTTTAATGACATTTTATATTATGTTCGTTTTACCCTTGGGCAGCAGATACTCTGGATTCCGCCATATTGTTAGTGTTGTTGCCTTGGCAATGCGCATACATGAATTTGGGGGGCAGAGCTTCTAAAGGAGCACTGAATAGAGGGGGTGTATTTGTTTGGCTGTTGAGTTCAAATATCATCATTCTTTCTCCAGAATGACTTACAACACCTTTAACTGATAAAAAACAAGAACTAGGAGGTGGAAGGGGAGTGTGTACACAGCATCTCTTTCCTCTCAAGCCAGCTGAGTTATGACTCTTATTCATAATTCAGGTCATTAATGTAATTAAAGATACATTTGGAAGGTACTAAATTATCCAGGGCTCTCTTCTTTCAGAAAACTTGAATTTAGTAAATAAATATATTCCAAATATAATTACCCTTTCCTCTTACCAGAAAATATATTATTGCAGTGGACTGGAATTGCATGCTCGATCCAGTCAAAGATAGATCTACGGGTGTGGACCAGACATAGAAGTAGAATTCGTGATTTTATTAAAGAGTTAAATTTGTTAGATAGCTGGAGAAACTTAAAACCTGATGATATAGCAGGTCCTGCTATTCCAGTACCTTTGAGACACATTCAGGCATAAGGGGCCAGTATACTCACACTTTTCTGACGTGCCCTCATCCTATACAAAGCCCATAATAATAACTACTTGGTAGATGGGGCAATACCCTTTTTTTTTTGGTTGCGTTTTTATGTAGTGCTGTCACAAGGATGCAAACTGTGACTGTCACCTTTTTTATTTTTATTTTTAACCCAAAATAGGGCATCCAAGTAAATTATTTCTGGGGGATTTTGTGTCTGTCCTGCTGTGTCTCCTTTTCCAATCTTTCCAAGTGTGCATCCCTGTGCTAACATGACTGATAAGTGTTTCCCTTTTCTCTTGTTTCCTCTCTGTGATTAGGACAATTCTGGAGAAAATTGGCCTGCTGGAGAGGGTGACTCCCTTGCAAGCCAAAAAAAAAAAAAAAAATGGGACAAATACAATGTATGTACATGGGATTTTGAAATTGAAGCCTGCCAGAGCCAGTTAAGAGAATGAGAGAGGAAGAGCTTCTTCAGCTCTTAAAGGAAGACATGAAGTTGCAGAGGAGAGGAGAGCAGAAAGAGAATGGAGAAGCTCTTCTCTCTACTTGAGATTGTTTGAAAAATAAAAATTAATAAATATTGAATAAATAAATAAATAAAGTAATTGTTAAATACCGTGTTTATTTCATTTAGAGCTATCTTTACAAATATTTACAACAGTAAATAGTAAAGTACATATGTAAGAAGTGGAATATACAGGGTGTCTGCAGGTCCTAAAAAGTCAATTTCAGTCAAGTTTAATTTCATAAATATTGGGCCTAAAATGTGTTTATGTATATTTTTGTTCAGCTGAGCAGGGAGCCCCTGGGGGTGCTGCTGGACCTGGATGGGCTGCCACAATAAAGATGCTGGTGTCTTCTGTCAGTGGGACATCATCTGGGGTGGTCTCCAGAGTGTGTTTGGGGTGTCTTATGGCGAATGGCCACCATCTCCTCGGTGACTGTGAACGATACGGTAGACAGTGGAACGAGGCATTCACTCTAGAGACCACCCTGTATGATGCCCCACTTGCCAGCCAGAAGAGAAACACCAGGATCTCAATTGTGGCACCCCAATCGTGTCTCCGTTCCTGGTAGAGAAGGTCCAGCAGCACTGCCAGGGCCTCCCTGCTCAACCGAAAATCAGGCCGTGTGTCTTGCTGGTTAAAAAAACCTGTCCAGCACAGGAACACTCAGGTTTATACTGCAGTACAGAGGTCTGGGCTGGTTTAGGGAAAGAAGAAAAAGAAAAACTGTTAAATAAACAATAGCTAGATATTTAGTGTGGAGAGCTTACATAGATAAGGCTTAAAGGTAGATAAGGCTTATCTATCTACTCAACCTGTTTTAGCTGATTCATGACACAATATTAAATATCCAACAAATATTTAATATTAAAGGAAGGTTAGGGTTATTTTAAATATGATATACTAATGTTAACATTACTGTTGTATAAAAGTAACAGCTTAACCAATGTTAAGATGTACTTATACTTTTACAAAGTAAGATTTTGAATGCAGGAGTTTTACTCAAGTAAAAGATCTAAGTATTAGCATCAAAATATACTTAAAGTACCAAAAGTTAAAGTAGCCTACAGAATGGCCCATTTCAGAATAATAGGCCTATATATTTATATAATTACTGATGCATTAATGTGTCACTTTAATGTTGCAGCTGGTAAAGGAAGAGCTCATTTTAATTACTTTATATACTGCAGGGTAGCTTAATCTATAATAATATATAAGAAATTATTAGTTGATATATATTTTGTATTAATAATCTGAATCTGCAAAGTAACTTGTAACTAAAGTTATCTAGTGGAGTAAAACACGGCGGTGAAGCATCTCCATTTCCTCTAATAAATGGTAAAACAAACAAACAAAAAGATTATAATTAACATTACTGGCTCCACTTCTGCTGTGTGCTGATTGTCAATGGCAGCTGTCAAGGTTGCTAGGCGACAGGAGCAGCGCTTCACGATGCAAGGGTAAGGGCGGGTAGACCAAACACTCATTTCTCATTTAACAACGCTCGGTTTGGCCTTCGAGGTCTCCAAAAAAGTAGCTAACTTTGCTAGGGAAGCTAACTAATGGGCTAATGTTTGGCTATCTCAACAGGCGGTGCCGGCTAGCAGCGTTGACCTAGCCATTGTTATATCAACAGGACTGTTGACTGGTGCTAACTACCAGTGTTTGGTTAGTTATTATACAGCTTTCAGCTGGCCTAGGCGACTGTATCATATCAGATACTGTATTATGTATGTACCTAAGACTGCCAATAACTCCGGCTGGCCGGCACAGTTCACATGAGCCCTCACTGTAATCCACTCTGCTGGCTAGCAGGCCGATACCACTTAGCATAATAGCCGCTCTCCTCTCCTCTTATGTGGGGCAGCGGCGAGTTCATGTTTCCTTTGTGTTTTGTAGATTCAAAAACGATTACTGGGTGTTTGCAGCTTACTGAGTAGGTTCAATTTACATAGTCCATGTTGTGGATGTTCAACTTGGAGCTGATGATTGCACATATGATGTTTAACTAAAGCTCTAGATGGTTCTGGCGGGGCTGGGTCTCGCTAGGTTACCAATGCGACCTATTATATTTTGTGTTTCTATTCTAGTTTAGATCTTGTACGGCGGACCTATTAAATTGGCGGCCCACAGGCCACATCCGGCCCAGAAGTAACCACTGAGTGGCCCAGCATACATAAATCTGATATATGACAAAATAAGTAAACTACATATATACTGTATGGAAGTAGCTAACGAGTGAGCCATCTCGTTCCTTCTCATCTCTGTTGAGAGTTCCACATGCGGCATTGGGCAGGACGTTTACAGATGTAGCAACACTCCCAATCATATCTTTCACAAATCAACGTTTTCTCATGTGAGTTCCGACCACACTCAGTAGCTTTTCAAAACATCTGGCTATTGACAATCACAAGTAGGGAAGTGCTCTACTGAAATATGTCTCTGTCAACCCTGAAAAGTAAATTTGACAATGAAAACCCTGCCTGGTCTGGCAAGTATTTGTTTATTTTACCGCCATCTCCAAACGCCATGTCAAAATTGTCATTACCAAAAAAAAAAGGAAAAAAAGGTTTTAAATAGGCTGCTGAAAATGTCTGGCCCATCTACATTTCCTGGTTTTAAAATCTGGCCCAACTGAATTTGTAATTTAATAGCCCTGTTGTACAGTGTCTGTTATGTACTCCCCACCTTATCTCAGGCTGTGAAAGACCCAACAAAGTGTGACTCGCATAGGCCAGCAAGTCTAGTCTGTTGTGATAACAAAATACTCTCCAAAACTTTAGCTCTGCGCCTGGAGACTGTTTTGCACAAAATCATCCATCCGGACCAAACAGGGTTTATAAAAGGTAGACAGTTCTTCGCTAACTTTCGGCGCCTATATAATATAGTTTACTCGAATCCAGCCTCTACCCCAGAGGTCACCTCATCTCTTTAGATGTACACAAAGCATTCGATCACATTGAATTTGACTATCTATTTACAGCTCTTTACTGGCTTTATGTCCTGGATAAAAGTCCTCTCCACACCACAAGCAGTGGTTCGCACTAATAATGTAATTTCAAAATACTTCCTCCTCTAACGGGGCACGAGGCAAGGATGCCCCCTTGTCGCCTTTCTTGTTTGACATAGCCATAGAACCTTTAGCTGTTACTCATACGGAGTATGATTTTGTGATTATTTCTGCTACGCATTGCTCAAACAAGGTGCTGAATGTGTGCACCTTGGGTGTGCGCTTCCCACAAACAGCATCCCAGCACTTACAGAATGTTTTATTGTGTTTGCATTCCGCCTTCACAGGTCATTTTCACCTGCGCTCTTCTGCACATGTGAAGGGCATGTCCAAGCACGGTGGCTCTTTTGATGCCATCCACTCCGCGCTGTTGTAGTTATATTCTGAACACAGTCTGAATTGAAATGCAGCATACAATTTGGAAAAATGATTGCAGTGTTTTTATAGGCCTACATTATAATAATAATAATAATGTAGAATAATAACTGAATCTCTTATCCAAACTGAAGGTTAGCCTATGACTTTACACAGCTCTATCACACACGATAGTAGACAGAAGGCGCCAACAGTGAGCATGTCAGAGTGTTTATCTAAACGTGCGAAATTAATAGGGTGAAAATTACTGCATTCTCTATTGGGGTAAATTTTACCCGCCAGTGCTTATAGGTATAAAACAACTTTTAACAATAGAGGATGCTACATAACACAAGTCTCCCAGTCGAATATTGCATTGAAATAAAGTTAGAATTGAAAAACAGCAGCGGGTAAATTTTACCCGTTGGTGGTTCTAGTGTTAAGTCCTCCACTGGTAAAGGTGTATGGACTTGATAGATAAAGAAGTAAACCCTGCAGGATGTTTTGTATGAACTCTCTAGACAGTATGTAAAATCAATTAATGAAATATTATTTGATCATGTACTTTCAATTTAGAACTGCTGTTACCAACGTATATACAGAATGTTTTGGGTATGTGAAGCAACTTTGATAGTGCCTAAATGTGTGCTTTGCTCTGCTTTCTGTATTTTTGTGTGTGCATATGGCAAACAGATATTGTTTCAACAAAAACTGAACATTAGAACCTTCAAAGGTAGGATTTATTGCAGGACTGTTGTGCTAGACACCATTAGCTAGGTAGAACTAATAAACTGGAAACTGAGTGTTTATCTTTGTGTTTAACACATCATGACCTACCTGAAATTGAATGCACAGAGATGAAATTTATACTAAACTTCTCATCTCACTCTGAGGGGAACAGCAGCAAATTTCCCAATACATTGTAATATAGCTAGGTATTGAACCTCAATACTTTTTAATATCAACCAAAAAGGCTAACCAGGTCCTGACAAAGACATGAGATTGATATCTATTCCAACATCTCACTATTGGAAAGAAAGCAAATAAGCCCATTTCCTACAATGTTGAATTATTCCTTTAGATCCAATTTTAGACTAGTTAGACCAGTTTTATTAAGGCAAAGGTCTTGTACACCGTAGACATTTGATACTTTTGTTCAATGAAAAACAGGTTTTGTAGAAAATTGTTTATATTTCTTCATTCTTTACATTCCATCCTGCCTGTGGCCATCAAACTCTTTAACTCCTCCCTCTAAGTGTCAGTCTGTATGACCCTAAGTCATTAAACTGGACATTGATCATTACATCTCTGCAATACTTGACATAATTATTCTGTGTAATACTCCTGTGCAATATTTTAGTTTAAAATTCCCTATTTATTGATATTGATATTGCTCATCCCTCTATTACTGCTGTGCAATATCCTCCGTCTCATTATAAATAAGCTACACTTAACTTGACAGTTCATGCACTATTACCTTATACCGTATTATTATCATCAACCGGTAGACCCACTTTGTACTTCACACTTATTTTATTTTATACTTATACCCACTTGGTACTTAATTTATTTTCTGACCTGTATTATAGTGTATTATATTTTTTGCTAGTACTTCTACTCCTGTGTGCGCTGACGTGATAGTGAGCTGCTGTAACAAAAGAGTTTCCCCTCGGGGATCAATAAAATATTTCTGATTCTGAAGTACGGTATCACAAAAAGTACGACACCCATGAAACTAAATGCTGTAACAGTCTTAACTGGTGCAACAGGCCGCTGAATTATACTAGATCCTTCCACGAAGCAGAAAAGGGGATTTACTTGAGAGACAAACACAGTTGAGGATGAAGCAACTGTGGTTTCTGGCTGGACAGACACTGCTGCAGTTTAACAATCTGCTAGTTTTGGCTTCTCTATCATATCACCAGTAATGCTAGACAAACAAGTAATACTCAAAGTATCTTCCATGTTACTGCTGTCATCTGGAGATCTTCAAGGGTCCCCTGGTTATTAGTTTTCAAGACCAGATCCAAAACCTGAGTCAGGCTGGGTCCAAATTATACTCAGTCTATTCAGGCCTGGTGCCTGTGTGTCAATAACGCTGAAATTAACACCTATGAGCAATTTGGAGTCGCCAATGACCCTAACCTGCGTGTCTTTGGACTGTTGGATACAATCGGAGCACCTAGAGAAAACATGGGATTGGGTCTTCTTTTTTTGTACATTCATTTATGCATGTTGGGTTTGAGTAGGTTTTCCACTTGTTCATTTAAGATTGGGTTAAAAATGCCGGACCTGTGAAGACCTCTACCATCATCCTTTCACTTTTATTTTCTTTTTAATGTGTGAATCAATATATTTTTATCAACCTGCTGTTTCTTTTGTACATGATATGATTCAAAGATGCAGCTTTGCAGACAGTGATCAGAAACCTGGATAAGATGTTTACATACCACAGTAACCCAGTTGCAGGATAATTCATCTAGCATCTAGCATAAGGAAATTATGGTTTATTAATACTTTCAAAGCTCTGGCCATGAAAGTAAAACCCAATGTGGAAACTGTGGAAACTGTAGATTTCTGTTACCAGGATATGATGTTTACATACACAAACACATACAAAGAAAACATACAAAAAGTCTGATTACAGCAAGGTTATCAGTGTGCCAGCAAAAAGTGTGTCTACCATCCTACTGTAACTACGGAAGAAACTCTTCACCTGGTCCAGGATTCCCCACATGATTGGTTGTAGGGGATTTACACCCAACATGAGTGGTTATGGGTGTTATACAGTTCAGATCTTTATATATTTGCATGTACTGTATGTTTGCTTGTATGTTCAATCAACAGTAGGGTCCAAAACTCTGAGTCCAATACAATGCTTGTTCATGTTATGTTTTCATATTGTCCGTGTTTCTTGTGAACAGGTGTCTCTTTAAAGCTGCATTAATGAATTTTTTTCCCACTAGCAGGCCGCAGAACAAGCTGTAAGCACAACATTGCCATATTATCACCTCATGAAATTGTTATGGTAAATATGTTAGCATTGTGTTTATGCCCACCTGTTTAATCTCTCCTTTCAATTCTGGTTTGGTCTCCACCAACTCCAGAGAAAAATATTTGGTTTTAATATTTAGATGCTCCAATTTCTTTTCCAGCTAGTTGCTTACTTTAGCATACAGTTGGCTTTAGCATACAGCTTTTTCACTGAAAACAGCTGCCTGCTGCTGCTGGAAATGACAATAAAAGTGGAATTTACAGGCCGTAAAAACAAAACAATAAGATAAAAGATGCTAAAATGCTCTGTAGAGCTAAGTGGAACTGCAGAATTGGTGATAATTCTCTGTGGGTTCATCACCTTTTAAATTACAGATAGTCATTTGCTTGATTGTTACTACTACTAAAATATCTCATTGAGACCACCTGTTTAACTGACATAAGCAACTAACTAAAGCTGGAAACAGACCTTAGAACAGACACCCTACACAGACTAAACCCAAATAAATAAACAGATTTTTAAGTCTTGACTATAATAAAAGGAGCACATACTCTACGACAGTAAATGCGGAAATATGTTAATGAGTTGTGTCACAAGGCAACCCCAACATTTCACAAAATAATTAGAATTTGTACATTTTCACTAGGAGGTATACATTAGTACAAGAAGTTCCTTGTAGTGTACACAGCCTTCTGGAGCCCATTTATATATGCTAATTTTTGTATTTCTCTGTGTGTGTGTTTGCTGTTGGAATGTTACTGAGGAACTGTAGAGGGGTACGGGTAGTTGGGAGGAAAAGTCTCATTGCTCGTGGTTACCTCGTCACTGGTGAAGTCAGCCAGCTTGATGTAAGCAGCAGGGGGAGAAACAACACAAAAACACAGTCGAATGGAGGAAATGGACAACAAAAAAGAAAAAGCACAAATTTGTGTCTCAAGAGGGTCTGGGGAACTGCTTGATTGCCCATTACCTCACGAGCATACATATACACATATTCTGTAATTCTGAATCAGAACGAAATCGATAAGAACTGGAGCCAATAACCAGAATTAGAATCAGGCAATCTCAAAGCAAAAGCATTCTAGAGCCTCTCTGTTTCAATAATGTAATTTCAAATGGAAACGACAGTGTTCTTCACCTTTACTTACTGAAATAAAATGCTCATTAGTACAAAGTTACAGGTTTTTAGGAGAGTCATGCCAATTATGAGTCCATCTAATAGTGATTTTTCCAGAATTTATTGACCTTGGAAACTGTAATTTGAAAGTGCATTCTGCTGAGGAAGAACATGAGATGCAGTTGCAAGCTCAGGAAAAAGTTAGTGAGTGGACCATGAATTAAGATTTTTGTCAAATTACCTGCATACTCATTTGTTTAGTCATTGAATGCCAAGCTAATAAACAACTGCCTCATATGCAGCTCGTCCTACAGTATCAGCATTTACACAAAGAAAATGGGGTGGTGAGCCAGCAGCAAGTCTGGCAAAAATCTCCAGCTGCTGAAGTAACCAACTTTACTGAGTCTGTAAAGCAACGCACATTTTGTTTTCTGGGTCTTGAACTTATTGTAATTATTAGTATCTGTAATGTATCTGCATACATTTAGCTTTAAATTGGACAATCTGATAAACATTAGGTTATGTAATGTTTAGTATTTGTAAAGTTTAGAGGGGTCCACAGCATTTAGAAATGATAACCCACATTTTTTACAGAAATATAATAGAATCCCAGCATTTACAATGTGAACAGAATGTTACAGCATCATTGTCAACCACAGTGTCTTTTTACATGTTTCCACTGGATGGTACACTATTACATAAGAAACTAAAGTAAAATTGTTTGGTAACAACAATGTCACAGAACCTAAAATGGAGAAAAATATGAACTCAGAGCATGTCAAATCTTTTGAGAAATATGCAGCAACAATGGTGCGGGGATTCTGTCAATGTGCAAATCTTCAACAAGCATCTCCATCTCTATCTAGTCTTAAGACATCCTAATGTTCTCTCCACTACAGACTTAAAGATGTGACTTAAGCCTTGTGATTGTATTAATCTACAGGACTGTCAGGTGGAGCAGAAACTGCAATGTGGGTTCCTATGGGATCCTATTACAAAGACCGGAACATTTAATTGGCATTAAAGGAACCGGACTAAGCTGGATTAAATCCTATTTATCAGATCGAGCTCAGTTTGTACAAAGTTAGTCACAGAGTTCCACAAGGCTCTGTGCTTGGACCAATGCTATTCACCTTATATATGCTTCCTCTAGGCAATATTATTAGGAAACACTCCATAAACTTTCATTGTTATGTGGATGATACCCAATTATATCTATCGATCAAGCCAGATGAAACTAATCAGTTATCTAAACTTCAAGCATGCCTTAAGGACATAAAGACCTGGATAACCTGAAATTTTCTGATGTTAAACTCAGACAAAACTGAAGTTATTGTACTTGGCCCTAAACACCTCCGAAAATCCATTATCTAAAGATATAGTTGCTCTAGATGGCATTGCTCTGGCCTCCAGCACCACCATAAGGAACCTCAAAGTTATCTTTGATCAGGATTTATCCTTTAACACCCACATAAAACAAACTTCAAGGACTGCCTTCTTTCACCTACGCAACATTGCAAAATCAGGCACATCCTGTCTCAAAATGACACAGAAAAACTAGTCCATGCATTTGTTACTTCTAGGCTGAATTTTTGCAATTCCTTATTATCAGTCTGCCCGAGTAAGTCCCTTAAGACTCTCCAGTTGTTCCAGAATGGAGGAAGAGGAAGAGATCATATTTCTCCAATATTAGCTTCTCTGCACTGCCTCCCTGTAAAATCCAGAATAGAATTCAAAATCCTTCACCTCACCTACAAAGCTCTTAATGGTTAGGCAACTTAAAGCATCTTAAAGAGCTCATAGTACCATATTACCCCACTAGAACACTGCGTTCCCAGAATGCAGGGTTACTTGTGGTTCCTAGAGTCTACAAAAGTAGAATGGGAGCGAGAGCCTTCAGTTATCAAGCTCCTCTCCTGTGAAATCAGGTCCCAGTTTGAGTTTGGGAGGCAGACACCATCTCCACATTTAAGAGTAGGCTTAAGACTTTCCTCTTTGATAAAGCTTATAGTTAGGGCTGGCTCAGGTGAGTCCTGAATCATCCCTTAGTTATGCTGCTATAGGCCTAGACTGCTGGCAGACTTCCCATGATGCACCTCTCTCCTCCTCTCCCTCTGTACACATTCTTGAAACATTACTGCATGTTACTAACTCGACATCTTCTCTCTCCCGTAGTTTTGTGCTTTTTCGTCTCTCTCCTTCTGTCGCTTCCGTCAGCACGTATTTCTGCGTCCGGAGCTGTCTATTATTGTCTGGATCTATGACTGCGGGCCACCAACTGCCCCCATGTTCTTGCTCAACACCCACTGCTACAATTATTATTATTATCATCATTATCATTCCTATCCTATTATTATTACTATTATTATTTTATTAATATTACCACTACCATTATATTATTATTATTTTAAAATTCTATGTGGAATTTGCATTGTGCTACTGTATACTCTCTTTCCTCCTGCTCTCTCTTTCTCTCTCAACCCAACTGGCAGCGGCAGATGGCCGCCCACCCTGAGTCTGCTTCTGCTCGAGGTTTCTGCCTCTTAAAAAGGTAGTTTTTCCTTGCCACTGTCACTAAGTATTTGATAATGGTGGGATTTGTTGGGTCTCTGTAAATAATATTATAAAGAGTACGGTCTAGACCTGCTCTATAGGAAAAGTGCAATGAGATAACTTCTGTTATGAATTGGCGCTATATAAATAAAATTGAATTGCATTGATAAATTGTATTGATTTATTTCAAATTATAGTGGGGATATAATATTTGAGAGATATTTTCATATTGTTACAGTCTAATTCCCAACACTGGCGGACATTACAAAAATGATTTCTCACACCTGTGAGGGCACATAAATTAACAGGACGTGTTGCTTAAAAGGAAAATGGACAGTGGAAGAGAATTCCATGTTCTCCATGGACATGTGCTCCACAGCCCACAGAGGGTTTGCAACATTATTGCTGCATGTGCAATACTATATGCAAGATGTGGCACTATTATAGGCATTGTAAAACAATGTGATTGTGTGTTTAATTTGTATTTGATTTTAGCAGTAACAACTTCATGAGTTATTATGCAGGCAGTAGAAAGGTATGGAAGTTTAAAGTTCCCACGAAACGGCTAGCGGAGTGATGTTTGCTTCTGCATATTTATGTGTGGCGTTTACAGTAGCGCCAATAGTGCTAAATGTGCGTTATGCCCCCCCCCCCATACATACAGTTTGTATTTCTGGGAATGCCCACAAAACGTCACATCCATTTACGCCGAGGGGGGAAAAAAAGCATTTGCTACCACTCTGAAGAGTTGCTGTGTGGCTTTCTGCACGTCAAATAAACTTAAAAATCCAGAGTTGAAGTTATTTATATTTTACCGAATCAAGACACAGAACCAAGTAGGAGAACACGGTGGCTGCAAGCCATCCAGCGGCAGTATGAGTTTGGTCAACTGTGGAATCCGACATCAAAACACGTTTGTGTGTATTTGGCACTTCATTACAGGTAACGTTAATGTTAAGTTCGGGCTATTTAGTTGGATCCTTCGTCCAGTCTTTTATGAGATATGGACAACAATCAGATCCTGTTTAATTTTTCAATGTAGCATTCTTTGTCTAGTGACAGCAAGGACTCTAAGTCGCTTGAAAAAAAGGCGGGTCGCAGGTTGTGATTTTTTGGGCTTGTTTTAAAAAATATGGTTACTTGTTAGGAAAATCTGACAAGCGACATTTATGGTCGCTATTTTACCTAATGCAGTGATTGACACGGTCTGATCACAGCCTCACAAATAATATCAGTGCTATAGTGTAATTCACCTTCCCACAAATCCCCACATGGACTTACCAACTAAATCAATGTCTTGTCAATCATGTTGTAGCCTAAACGATCTGGTTTTATTGCGGTTACTGCCTAGTTACGAGTCAGATTAATAGACTGTATGGTCATATTTAATAGGTTTATAGTTTTATTTTTAGATTGCACCATTCTTATGAATTTTGACATTGCTCTCAGAAATATGTAGGCTACCCATTGTAATAAATCAATATGTTAATACAGTAGTTTATAGGTTGGTTGTTTCTAATTAAATTTAAACACATCTTTCATTTTAGAAAGAAGGCATTATCCTAGCCATTATTGGTGGAGATTTTTAAATTTCATTTGTACCAAATATAGACTACTTTGATTTATTATTTTTTTTATAGATGATAAAAGAAGTCAATGGAGCACATGATTCTTTTTAAAATTTAAATCAGCAATGTTACAGCCTTTATTTTCTGGCTATAGAGACTAGATGTAATCAGATTACATCACGCTTTGTGAGTAATCCAACAATCACATATTCTATCAATTTAACTGGATGTTTTCCAAGTCAGTATCACTCAAAAATACAAGAGTAACCACCAAAGCTACAAATGAATAAAATCTGTTTTTGCTTTTCAAAATACGAGTAGTTTCATTTTAATATGTTGCAGATGATATGTTATGATTAGCTATTTTAGAAACAAGTAAAGCTATCTTTCCATCAGGAAACTCAATATGACCTCGATATTGTATTCCCTGCCCGTCTTGGAGACTGTGTTCGGTCTCGGTCTGGCTGTGTCCACTGGGAGGCTGCTGAGCCCGGTTCCGTTGCCCGCTAACGGCAGATACAGTTACCAGTGGTTAGCTACTTTAGCAACAGTAAAGGAAACTCTGTAAATCACAGAGAGTTGAAGCTGAGCAGCCGGAGGACATCCGAGGGAAAACCAGAAAATATTTTCTCCATATAATATGATCCAGTTTCCACAAATCAGTGAATACAGTTATAAAGTTGTGTTTTTGTACAGCAATCATTGTCATTGTTGGGACAGATATTGGCATATATGTGTATAGCGCAAGACATATGTGATAAAAATACAAACATTGATTTTGACTTCATGAACTTTAACATCAGTACATCTCACTGTGTGGAACTGACTGAGATGATTCTTCTATGTGCAAGATAACACAAGGCTCTTGCTACACATCACCTCCTCTAAGTGGAGACATTTATACAGAAACATTGTGCAGGCTCAAATTTTAATCATGTTGTTCTAGAAGGTTTATAAAATCACAGTGACAACCAAACAGTTTTTTTTTTTGGTTGGTTTTTTTGATTTGATTTACTTAATGAGTCCAGTATCAGTACTGATACTGATTCTGTGGTAGTGTAAGGTTTTTCATTTCCTGTTTTATTTTGTAGTATTCTCCTTCCCTTGTGTGTCTTGTGTTTTTACTTCCTGTCTGTTTTCCCTCCAGCTTTGATTGTTGGTCCTTCCTTGATTGTTTGCACCTGTGTCTCATTTAGGGTATTTAGTCTGGGTCTCTTTCGTTGTTCGGCGTTGGGTCATCGTTGTTACACATGGTGTTGTTCCTGTCTGGTGTTATACCTGCCCTGAGTGATTCCTGCCTTGACTTTTTGTTCCTGTTCTTTGGTGCACTTTTTGTTGTACCTGGTTCCAGTGCCCAGTTCCCCAGCAGTTTTACCGTGAGTTCTGTTTTTTGGATTCTTTATCTCCCTTGGACCTTGGCTGGATCCTGATTTTGTAACTTGCCTGCTCCCTATTTGAACTGATTTACCACCTTGGACTCACTTCCCTGCTTCCACCACTACCGGCCGGTAACCGATCTGCCTTTTGCCTGTTTGTTTACCTGTCTGCTTACCGGTCTGCCGGTACCTGCCTGTGAACAACATCACCCTCAAACACTGTAGCCATCCGGCTACTTCACCTCATTACGCTTCCTGGTCATCTTCATTTGGGTCCATATACCACTACACACATCATACGACAGATTAATTTTTATTGGATCGGTGCATCACTATATGTGCACCCTTTTGTGTCACTAGTGTCCAATTTTGCTTCCATTTCCAAACTTAAAATGAAACCTACCTATATGAAAAACATACTGTAAATTACCATACCCGGTTTTTTCACATGGTAAGATGCACTAGTCCACCATAATCATATAGATAGATAGATATGGTGAACGGTGTCAAAGGGAGCAGCAGAGTGAGTGAGATTGCTTACCCTCTGAGAGTTGACAAACAGCCTGTGGATGATGCTGCCAGCCGGCCCCTGGCCTGCTCCGATCACTACCACCTCTGGTTCTTCCAGCAGGGCGCTCACAAACCTGGAGAAAGACAAATATGACTCCAGTGGCACTGGTGCAGTCAGTAAAAATGTCCAGTGACTCTGGGCAGTTAAGTGGTCACAGCAGAGCCCTGTTGCCAGCTTCCAATGTCACTGTTACTCCTAGCAGATCAGGTCAGTACAACAGATTTGCATATATGGAGCATAGCATGAGTTAAGACAGAGCACTTAAGTCACACTTGCATTAGCTGTGCAGCTCAGCTGACTAGTAAAGTCCAGTCATTTTCACACAGGTGAAAATGCAACCATTACATAAACTGCTGCAGTTCCCTCTATCCCCAATCCTTCTCCTAATATCTAATGTTCATGTGTTTAAGGAGGGATTAGTTTTCTCAGCACAATCCTCCCTTAAACTGCAGAGCCTTTTCTGCCAAACTGTGTAACCATATTGCTATAAATGGGAAGTTCCTTGGCGTGTCTCTGACTGAAATGCTACTCAAACAAAACTGTAACTTACTTCTCTAGCTCTTCTGCGTCCTCTCCCTTCTCACCCTCACAAATGGCAAACTTGGCCTTGAGCGAGCGAGCTCGGGTGATGACTGTCTCCATGGCCATCAACTGGTTAATGAAATCCTACAAATAAGGAAGGTCACAGATACATGCTGTCAGAACAGGAGCTGGAGGAACTTCACATGAAGTATGCTTCAACTCTAACACATTAACAGGTAGAGTGCAGTCTGTACTTGAGCATGTTGGATTTGAAGTTAAACAATGACTACTGTATGTGGTTGAAGTGCCAATTTTTGTTTTTACTTTGAGGGTGGACAGCCCTTTTTATATCCACAATTTCAGGGAATCAAAATGTAATGGGCAAAAACATGTGATTAATAAGTAGTTATGTCTCAATGTTGTGCTTATAAATCATCTGTAAGGTCTTAGTTTTCTCAATCAGTTTTTATGAACACATTTTAGAGAAAATAAAGAAGAAAAGATTCATGAAAGATGCACATTTTCTCCAAGAGTTCTGTATCCACTGACCACATTCATCTCAGGCTTTTGGGGAGTTATGTCCTGTTACCATTACCTTAATACCTACAAAAAATGTATGGTTTCTAATTTTACTTTTAACTGTATCACTTCCACACATGTGCATTACATGTGGAATTAGCATTAACTGGGCTGCTCTCCTGGGGATCTTCTTGTGCCATGATGATGAATGATTGAAGAGTGTTATTATATTACTTTATCTTTAGCATTTTTATTACTAGTCAGGTCTGATCTGATGTTTTTTTGCTGGTAGATAGTGGTGCACATCTGCTGCCCTTTAAAGCCTTGTTTCCACTGCAGAAATGTAATGACCTATAACTAGACGTGTAGCCGTTGTCACTGGTTCTGCTTTTGTTTCCAATGCTCTCCGCCAAGGACCAACATCAAATATACTCAAAAACACCATAAACAAAAGCAGATTGGTTATTTCTCAATAATATCCCACCACAGAGTGCAAGTAATGTTAATAATTAATTATACTGCGAACTGCAGTAACGTCAGTGAATAACCACAAACCCTTGTAACAGTAGATAATGCATTAACACAACTTTTGTGGTAACTTTTGGATTTTAGGCAGCATGCGAACGCTAATTATCTGTTGGCTCTATTTACTGTCTGTACTTGCTGAAATACTTAAAGTGAATAAGTTTATGTCAAATTACTCTGAGTCTGTCTCAGTCATCCAACAACTAAGACATTGTGTCAGTTTATGAAGAAACTAATACTCTTGGTATAGTCTAACAAATTCTTTTTCTAATTTATTACATGTCTCTTCACTAGAGTCTGTGAAAACAGTTCGACAGGGGTGAGTACCAACCCCGGTTACAGACTGTGAATAACATGAATATGTGTGTGTAATAAGTCTGCTTTATAACATTTTTTCTAAGTGGTCATCATTAACATATCTACTGTATCTTACAACCTGATAATCATAATGTGCTATTAAACTACTGCCATCTGTGATAAACCATCTGTAAATAAATTCAACAGGTTTTATTTGGTCAATTCCATTTACTTCAGGACACATGAGTGAAATACTATGTATTTTGCATCCACAGCAAAGCTCTGGGGAGTAAGTGAAAGCTACCAGCAATCACTGGTTCAGCTGGGTGGTTGGTGGCTGTTGCAAATTTGACTTAGTCAACAAAGTGACAAATGTTTCTAATAGTTTTATGCATGCCTCTGTAAAATTATATAGGATTTACTTCCATATTTAATAAAGTAATTTCATTAGTAAAATTCCATGTGTGCAACATTTTGTCCAGGATCGTAAGAAAATATACAATATATAACCAATACGTTCTCTTGAGATGCATTGCTGATATTGCGTTATCAACTTACAATATAACTGCGACATCAATACAATACTTTTTTCAAAAGTGCAGTTCAGTATTCTTGAAGACAGTTCAAAATTTTCCTCAGGTTACATCAGCTGTTTATATAGTGATGAATCATTTTAAAACTATTTCCACTCATCTGTCATCTGTCTGGACGAAAGAGGAAGTTCTGGACAGCTCTAGTATCCTAGTATGTATATTTTAATTATCTATGTACTTAAAAAAGCAGTATCAGAATTACCAAGTTGCCGAAGCCAGGTCCGTGTATCATCCGTTTCTGTTTATGTTGTGGGTTTCTGACTTCTGCTACTGCTCTACTCTGCCCATGCGCTGAAAGTGACCACTGCATGTAGCCTACCTCGCAAGACCTTGCAGACCGAAAAAGTGGAATTCTATCAGTAATTTGAATGATTTGTGAGATTTAGTGTTTATGACATACATTAACCTTTACTGTCCTATCACCAGTGTTGACAGACAGCATGTAGCCTGCATGATAATCATATATTTTTAGACCAGAAATACACACATTAAGTAATTGTCAGTTTCAAAAATGCCTTACAAACGTTTTCTTTGAATCTGCGTGCTCCCGAGAGGTAAGTGCACGCTGCAGATCAGACTGCGCATGCGCAAAGTGGAGAAAGTACAAAACAAAATAACAGAAACAATGAACGGATGACACGGACCGACTTTATGAGTCACAAACCTTTATAGTGTCCTCTGGACGCGTTTGTGTATTTGGTTGTTGTGTGTATTTGCAGCGTGTTTTCGAAATGCTGCACGTGTTGTCAAATTAATGAAGACGTTTTCTTAATTTGCTTGTGTTTTGTCTTATTAGCATGTGTTTTCTTAAGTTGCAGTGCGTTTGCCCTTGTCGGCCATCATACTTTCTTCATTGAGAGACGAAAATGAAAAGACTCCGTCAGTCAAAGCTCAGCTTTGGGAAGGGAAGAGATACGGGACAAGACGAGGAGACTGAGAGAAAAAGAAAGAGAGAAGGTGATGGAGATGAGAGAGGAAGAGCAGGTACTGCCCACTGTGCCCAGGACAGGATTAGCATTATGTCCCTGTGCTGGTCAACACAAACAAAAACTGACGTGATCCAGTTCAAACAATGTAATTACCACAGAGACATAGTGTATATGTTCTTTGGTAATTACAGTGGAACCTATGGGCTCGATTTAACAATAACACAAACACCTAGCGTGGTGTCTGCAGTGTGAATTTCCCTTTAATTGAACATAGTCAACATTCATTTTCAGATGTTTCCTGATCAGTTTAGCCTCTTCTGTATTTCCAGATTGTAGTGTGGATCGTTCATTGCAACATTTAACCTTCTCATGCTACTGCCCACTGATATGGCTTTAAAGCTATTTTTATCCAATTTTTGCTCTCCAAACATCTCAAAACACACATATTTAGATCAGGGAAATCACATTTGTTTTGGGGGTGGGTGCCCCCGAACTCCCATAACAAGCTTTTGAAACTCAGTATTCCTAAAACCCTGCATACGGCCCCAATTGTAATCATAACATTAAACTTACTGGAATATTGCGTGACAGCATCCTCTGAGGGTTTTGTTAGTATAACTCCTTAACCACAACCACAGTATAACTGCGTGTCTGGAGATGAAATACGGTTTATCCTATAAACAGATGCTCCGAAAGTCCAAGTTAGTAAGCGTCAAGAAACCGGGGAGAGCAGCAGGCGACCAAACTGTCAATCAACAGTCATCAAAGGCTTCTATAAGCCTTAAAATCTTATTAACTGAGTAATAATTTAACCACCATGCACTTAGAGGACTTGAATTTAGTGACTGAGACCATATTGACTTATTTGAAAAATTATTGGCATAGTATTTCTAAAGAGTTGACGCTTTTTTTTGTTGGAGCCAGGATTTTTAGGAGCCAGCATCTAGCAGACAGTGATAGTGATACCACTTCATTCCCAATAGTAATTGTTCACTTTATTCCCAAAAAACATTTTTTTTTAGTGCACCTTTAAGTTTTTGTTTTTTTTAACCCAGTTGTTTCACATTCATTCCCCTTTTTATGTCTACCGCCCATACAT